>JAQGBJ010002740.1:0-15211 GCA_034698345.1 Sphaeridia pumilis
TTCGCAAATTACCGTTCTTGTAAAACTGTTGCCAAGTCCTTGCAGAAATCTCCGCCTTGTTTCACCAACTTGCGCAGATCCTCAAATTCATTCTGACCCTGAAAGAGAAAGAAAAATTATTGCAGTTTCTCACGTGGGTAATTTTAAACATTTTTGATCAGATCAAGCCCAGTAGGCATTTGCAATCAACAGGTAGTAATGTAACTCGCGATGGCTCATTGGCCAAAAGCTTTCTTTTATACAAAACGTGACTGAAATAATGTTTAGAATTTTTTCGCGCCCATGATCATCTTTAAAAGGCAAAAAAACTTGAAGATATTTTTTCACCAAAAATATTTTTTATACTTTCTATTGTTGAAACCGGCAGGAGGGTGTCAGTCAATGTTTAGTTGCACAAATATGTACAATTTTTCTTTAAATTCTGCTTAATGGTAATATAATTGCAGATTAGTCATACTCGGAGGAATTCAATATCATAGTCAGTAAAAGCGCAGGTACATTTTGAAGGTCGATAAAGGACAGTGGGCACAAGTCACGAAATGGAAACTTCAAGTGCGATGCAAGTAGAGATAAAGCAGGGATAAGGATGTCAAATTAAGATAGGATGTTATTCAGCCCAGCTAATTTTTGGCGGCAAAAAACTTGAGCAACATTAAATATATATATATACATAGTCGCGTGAATGGAGGAACGACGCCTAGTGCCTCGAGCAACATTTGAAGTTCCTGGAGAAGCAGTTGAGAATGGGCGCGGGCCTTGTAAAAATTAATGTGCAGAAGGGAATTACTAAAAAACGCGATGGAAGCTATATAAATATAGAGCAGTTCTTTTAAAACTGTTTGCTAGCAATATTGTTCGCCCCGACATCTGTACACGTACCCACACAAATTTTAAATTGCCCAAGCCCGGTAGCACTTTTGGCTCATAGTTTGCCTTCCCAAGCTTTAAAGCCATCAATTAATAATCTGTCGATTATTAATTATAATGACGATCAATCATGAACTTTATATCAGTGTTTACCTGTGTTGATTTGATCCGCCTAAGCGTGACCTTCCTTTCTCGTGACATTGTATCAAGGCACAACTTACAACGAGCAACAATCACAAGACAAATGCCTCCTGCCGTTAAACTGACAGATTATAATCACTACACATTTTGCACGTCTTTTATATTATTCGCCTGACCGTTAGCAGTTCAGGGCAATTGATCACTTGACAGCGATATCAAATTCAGATACTTCCGTTACACTTTTACGAACAATTTTTAAGCTTGACAGAAGGAGACTAGTATTTTTAGCTCTCAAAAATTCCTAGCTGCCTCTAAAATTCTAAGAACATCCCCAGTGGATGTAAATAAACAAAAGCACCGTTAAAAATTGGAGAAACTTATAATTATAGATTCTCCAAAGTCAAACACTCACTATAAAGGTACGAAAAGTCACGAGACTTATTTTGAACAGACTTGTCAATTGTTAGTGTGGGACTCAGGCCAGTCAAAGAACTACTGAATTGTCAATGGTTCACAAACGGGAGGGAAGAGAGAAATTCAAAATGAGAGATTTCAGCTCAGGTGAGATGATGAGACGACTGTGTTTACGGACAGGTGTGCAGATGTTTGGCGTTTGCTGTTGGAGTATACCTTGAGCGGTCACAGCAAAACATCATTACATGGGATCGAGCCACGTAAGAGTAAATGGAAGAATGACTTGAGGCAGTTGTTGTTATTGTTCGAAACGAAGCTCTGTTACATGAGATGAGAGTACAAAAGAAGTTGTTGTGGATTCTGTCTGATCTCTGATGCTGCTTTGGCCTGGCTGCAATTGCCGTTTGATGAAACCTCGAGTTGTTGCGTTAACGAGTAATTTAACGATGTGAGGCACGACCGTTTTGCTACGCCCCAATGCCCTACATGGCGAAACTTGGTAAAGTCTCTGGCTACGAATTGAATGCCAAAACACTTTGATATGTGAGGTCCAAAAGTTGCTCCTACGCAAAAGACTCGATGGAGTAAAGACAGGGATAAAATGGGACTTATTTGGCGAAAATTTACTGCCGGAGACGATTGGAACTGGCAGAAATGGCGACAATGACGATGTGGCAAAAGCCGGTTCGAGTTGTGTGGGCAACGCCGATCAATTATGATTATGGTGGTGGATAACGAAAAGGTCAAGCCAACAAACAAGGGCAGGTCAAGGATAATTGTGGGTTTTTGGTCATCGGAATTTAATTGGTGTTTACTACAATTTTTTTAATGCCGGTTCTGGTTCTCGTAATTGATACACAGGTGTGTATAATAATGCTTCAAAAAAGCTCGAATGCCAGAGGGATTAAAATTCAGGCTGATAGTTCCATGAGGGAAAGGACAAATCACTAGAAAGCAAAGCTATTAATGAATACTAATGAATGGCTTCCTTTCAAATAAGGAAATGGCACATCCGTGAAAAAATCTGCAGCGATGGGAGCGTCAAATAATTGCGATGATGGACAAAATGCAGTGAAGTTGATTGGAGTTTATTATTATTAGGGTATCAAACAAAACAAGCGGATGTCAAGGTCCATGCCATGCTTTGGACTGCAAATTTGGAGCCGAAAAAAGCTTACCAAATGTCCATCAAAACCAAAATTCTGAACCTGGTCTTCGGGAGGCGGAGGTGGTATTTTTTGGCTGACTTCGGCCCGCTTAGGCTTCAAGTTTCTTTTGATTGTAGAGCTGTCCCTTGGCTCACTGGAATCTGAAGCGTTAGATGTCGCTGGGCTGGTGCTAGAGGAGCTGCTGACGCCAATATCGACTTCATCAGACTGAATTTTTCGGACCCATCCGCCGACCTTTCGGCGGAACACATTTCCAAAGCGGTTCATGGTGTTGATACCGTGGTTGTTATTGGGCGGGTTGACTTTAAATTCGGCGCTCATAAACTGGCTTAGTCTCGATGATTTAGTGTACTGAGATCGACGTCTGCGAATTTGTCCGATTTTCTGTGGGGGTAAATCTATGACATGAAGAACTGGCTCCACTGAAATAATATCATGGAGAGAGTTGACGATTTCTGCCCTTGGTATTTTTTCAACTTCGGCTTCGTTAGACTTTTCAGATGGGTTGAAGTCCAGTACTTCCTCGATTTCAGAAACTGGGCTTACGTTCAGTCGAAAGCGGCACGATTGGACTCCACTGTCTTCAGATACTTCAGAATCGGCAGGATTCTGGCCTTCGTGCCTGGGCAATTCAGTGGAGTTGGAAAAAGTCTCTTGACCAATTTCACGATCAATTATCATGAGTTCAGACGATTGAGGTACTGGCGGAGGCGGCCCCACCGGAGCACTGCACTTTGGGACCGAATAATGCGCTTCGTCCAAAACAATAGTCGCCGCTGAAGTTGTGACTACTGAACGATGGGACAGAAGATCGCAGTCTTCGTAAATAACACTGGCGCGTTCCAAAATAGGTTGTGAATTTAGCGGATACACATTTTCGTACTTGTCAGAAGAGGAATTTGACGAATTACTGTACGCAGTGTATAATGAAGACAATAAACTGAGTCTGCCTGTTGCTTGCCTCATTGACGGTTCTGGACGTATTCCAAATTTAGCGAAATATTCTGTAAAACTCATGTTATCCAATAGGGAATAGACGGGTGGGGATGAAGATGTCGAGGTTGTAGATGTCGTAGAAGTTTGCAGATTTTCGTACACGACACTAGCGATAGCACAAGTAGTGCCTCGACTACCCGATTTAGCGCTAATAGATTTGTCCATTTTTGTGAAATGAATACCAGCTGATGTATCATGGACGGGGATCTGGTTTAGAATGAAAACTATGAGCCACATGATCCTGGATGTGTTTTGACTCTGTGGGTTAACCTGGCAGAGATTTTTTGGTGCTATTTTCGGATTTTATGCGTACAGAGTGCAAGTGCGTGTGGTATCTGCGGTGTTACGTAACACTCAACTTGAATAAGCGTTTTTGCAGGCAATTTATAAATACCATAGGCTCCCCAGCAACGAGAAATTGGATATCTCCATTCAGTTCTCTGATATCTCAAGCTATTAAACCGTATCTTAAAAAGCATAGTATCTTCAACCCCTTTCAACAGTCCATCTGTCACTCTATATCCCACATCTGGAATTCGGACGACAGAAAAGTTCAGAACGCTCCCTCTGCCGGCGGTGCATGGAAGCTGAACTGAACAAAGACCAACAAAGAAAAGTCTTAACGTTTCCCCGCTAGTTAATGGTAGACAGGTGGAGCTGCTGATGGAGCATGAAAACCTGACTATTTTATGCGCAAAATCTCGACCAGTTAAGTGGCCAAAAAATTTTGCGAATACATATGAGCCGAACAGTATATTTTTCATATTGAAAAAAATTCTCAAGTATCATCAGGTCCAGCTGGAAGCTGCTCGATGCAAACAAAAACTGGTTTGGCAAGTAGACTTGTCTTGAGATTGCATGACATGAAATGGGATTGTGTGAACCCACAGTGGGCGAAGATGTGTATGCATTCCCATATTTTTGCATGGCGTTTCCAGTGTCTTTACGATGTAACTATACTCTCGGTTTTTTGCCAAAGTTACGATAATTGAAGCACGAACAAAAGAGTTGGGTCACATATCTCATCATATCAGACCAATGTAAATGGACGAGGAAAGTGATGCAGAACCTGTACGCTTATACCAACTAATCCAGCGTAACCTTGATAGGTTAGTCAGGTAATAAGAAAAGCGTGTATAAGTTTTTGCGAATCCTGGATGTATGGATCTCAACTTGATTTTTGTAAACGAGGGTGGCTCAACATTCAACTTGTTGACTGAGGCAGCAACACAAGATGGTGGTGATCTTCTCGTCGAATCACCATCATAACAATATTGATATAACATTGTTTTGCAACAAAAATATCGGAAGAGGAAGCAAAAGCAGGATCTAATTGGGTTTGGCTTGGGCTTGCCGTATACGCAGTAAACAACTGGTACTTGCTGGAATATTGGTGATCAACTGTCCGTAGTCTGGTGTTGGTGGTCAAGTTCAAAGCAACGATATTTCAGACCTTGTTGTAGTTCAAAAATATTGTAGCCAAAATTTTGCCGGTGTAATAAATTCCAAAATTATTTGAGCAAGAAAAAGTGTTTGATGTTACCGTGCGTCTGGGCGGAGGTTCAAGTGTTTTGGTGAGCGGCGTCGGAGCTGGACATAGGACGAAGGAGGACCGGAAGCGATGCAGCATGGATTCGGCGAAGCAGCTTTCGGCCAGAAGGAAGTCGGTGCAGTTCAAAGTGGAAGTGTTTGACGAGCGGGATACCCAATGTGGCATTGCGAGGTGTCCCACGATTGTCGTGTCGGATATCCGGTTTGTGGTCCCGCTTTCGCTACTCGTTGTCTTCATTCAGGGAGCTGTGTCCGCCCAAGGAAACAAGGGTGAGTCACTCTTGAAATTTTATTTTTTATGATATCACCAGATGATTGTTGTTGCTGTTGCAAAATGTTCCAGTTTTAAGGACAAGATTTTTAACGAGATGAGCCGGGAAATTTTCTCACGGTTATTTAGGAGTGGGCTGAAAAAACTGTGCTACAATTTTCTTTGAAATAAAACCTGAATACGCTGCTATTTGGGTGCCCACAAAATTTCAAGATATTTAGCAGCTGTAGTTTCGAAAGAAGGTATTGGTGCTGGCACAACTGAAGGCGAACTGATGTGAGCTAATGAATATTGGTGAGCATGAAGCGAATTTACCAAGTCAGATTATGTCCGCCGAACGATTATATCTAATTCTACAGAGAGGTAGTAAACAATAGCAATAATAATTGCCACAAGTGTATTTGAGCATACCGACTGAGGAAAGTATAGAAGCGGAACAAAGTTTGTTCCTTGTTGTAATTGTATATATAACTATTTTGAGCCAGTGCGAAAATTCAAGTCAGGTTTCGCAACCGATTGGAAGTTTGATTAGAGAAGTTGGTGACAAGTACTGTGCGAATTATATAGCTAATTAGAAGCAGTGCACTAAAAATTCACTCGACCAATTCACAGATTTTAGATAAAGGAACAACTTCATTTTGGCGCGCGTTTCCTGTGAAACGAATTTGTGCGTTTCTTGTTCAGTGACTTCAGTTCAGCCAAGACTTGTAATTTAACAATTTTGTGATTTGCAGACATTGGATTGTGTTTAGCAGCAGTTTTTTCATCGCTCATTTTCTCTAGCATTGGAAGAGACCATAAACCAAGATGGCTTGGAGCTGGAACGCTTTGTACGGCGGTCGCATGTTTGATATTAAGCGTGGAAGACGCGCTAGAACTGAAGTAAGTGGAAATAAGAAGTGTAGCTAATCTCAAGGTTTCTGAAAAAGTAATGCTCATCGAATTAATTTTTAACCACTTCAGCGAACCGATGATACGGTACGCAGCGCACTTTTGCAACGGTCTGGGAATGGTCAGCTACCTGACGCTTGGAGTTTCTTACATTGATGACAACTTTCAGCGACATCTACCGATTGTCATGGGTAAAAAATGACTTTAAAGTTTACTTTTATGGATTTCAACAGCTGTATTTATTTTTTGTTGATACTTCAGGTCTGATCCTTGGAATCGGCAGCGTTGGAAGCCTCATTAAGCCAACCATGGCGCCATGGCTTATAATGGGAGCTTTCTCTGTTATAGCTGCGATGCCAATTTCGCTAATGCCCAAGATTATTAATCGACACAGTAACTTCAACGCTGCTGTTGTGAGTCCCATGGATGACCCATCGAAAATGAGAGGTATTGCATACGTGAGAATCATAATGTTTCCATGCACGCTGCCAATTTCTATATGAACACAATTTTTCTAGTCAATGGAACAGGTACAAAAACTGACCTTTGTTTTTCTTGCAGAACGTTCCAACTCGATTTTATCTTGCTTGTGCAATCCGGTCGTCATTTGCAATGCTGCAGCTTGTGCTTTTTTCCTGATTGCTGCGGAACATGTCTGTACTCAAATCAACAAAGGAGGTCAGTCTGTCGTTAGAATCGCAATTTTTGTTTCCATAATTTATGTCACAAAGTTTTGCAATTTTTGTAATTTGTCATTGTTTACCCATAAATAGCAACTGAAGTTGTCGGCTTCGTCCTCCTTGGCTGGTTCATTCAGTTTGTGAAACCTAAAGGGCGGATTTTGGCAGCCATCAACGTACTTTGTGCAATAGGCATCGGAACGCTTGCAATGGTCAATGCGTTTTTCTGTGGCTGTACTTTTGTAACGATGGCGGCTTTTGCGACCCTGCTAATTTTGAGCTGTTGTGGAAGGCTTGGAAGTTTTTTGTTCTGTATTCGGTAAGTCTAAAATTTTTCTCAAATAATTTCAAGAAATTCGATCAATATTTCTTATTTTTCCTACAGAACGGTGGACATAAACGACAAACCTGTAGCCCTCGGCCTCACAATTCTTCTGATCTGCATTCTACTCCTGCCGCTGAAACTTGTTACCACTTTTTTCGATTTCCCATTTTTGTCCTGCCAGTACTGTCCAACTGCAGTTGACGGAATTGTTGCATTGTACTCAACATCTGAGAACCTTACAACTACCGAAACTCCATTCTTTAACTTGACGACAGAATCAATAGAATGTGACCTGACTAAATCTTGTTGCCATAATAATAGAATTGCTAGCTTCATAGCAGTAGCTTTAGCTGTCGTTAGTGCTTTTTGTGATTTTTTGATCTTGAGAGTAGTGAACCAGTTTAATGTTTACGGTAAATGAGTTTTCTATAATTTAATATTTTAAGGGTGTACAAAACTGAAACTATGAAAATTTTTATACGGTTGGACTGAGAGACGAGAGGCTTTAAATATTATGCAGGTGGATATTCTGATGAACAATGATAGTTATAATTTATCTTTGAATGCGAGTACAAATTTCTCTGTACAATACTCAAATTTTGGATGTTTGTAAACCTTTCTGCACTGCGTTTACAATATGTTGGATGCTGTTTTCTTTAAGTTGCTGTAATATAGATGGCGCTACTGCTGCCACTAAAATTGAAGCGTTTCCTGCTTCTCCGTCAGTGGTGCTAGTGCTTCATGTACATGTAGACTAAAAACGATTGTTGCAAAAGGGATGTTGATTAATTTTGCAATACACTGCTTGTAGCATTACGCAAAAACAATTTGGGCAAAAACTATTCAGCACACAGTGAATACTTGTTAGTTGTTTATACACATGTATGCCTTGACTTGGACAAAGAACAGTCTTTGTAACAAATTTTCTTAAAGAAAACAAACACAAGAAAACAGAGAATGGAAAGACACTCGTTTCCTTAAAACGTAATTTTATGTCAGTCAAGCCCACGAGGCCTTTGTTTTAAGTTTGTACGTTGGCGGGTTTTAGAAACTGGAGGAAAGTTGTATTTTTGCCCCGTTTAACCGCAAGGAGATTAAGAAGGAGGCCAGACCGAAGGACGGGGTTCGCTTAATTACTTCTATCATCAAACTAAATTATTCCCGACCAAAGAACGTAATTGGAAGGAAATAAAATTATTTTACAAAGTCAAATCCTTTAGGCAAACAAATTCAGTGTTGTTGTTGCAATGTTGTTAGAAAGCTGAATTCTTTGTAACCCTTTAACTCCTGTTAAGCTTTGGAAGTATTTACCCGGATTTCTGCTTTGAATGAATTTAATTCCCTTGTTGCGATGTGCGTAATGGCTCAAGCTGGAAAGCTGACAAGTGATACAGATGCATATTTGACCTGTTGGAAAAATGTGTATTTTCTATTGTTCAGCTAGTAGATTTTTAGTGAAAAGGGAAAGTCAACAAGGTCCAGAACTGGTAAACGGCAGGGTGCTTTTACCCTCTTAATGCTATTTGTAGTATGTTTACGTACGAATGTATTGTAAGAGTACACAAAACTTGCATTATGGTAGCTGGCCAAGAAGGAAAGGTTCGGAATGCAAAGAAGTCTGTTTCTAGAGCTGGCTTCAGTGTTTGGCGGCACATAAACAAGTCCGAAAGTAGTGAAAGTTATGGCGAAATAGGCTCTTGAGAGAATTGCAAATGTTGTTGTCCTAAGAAAAGCTAAATCTAGTCTAAGAAGTAGCAAAAAGTGTTTTTGCAACTTGAGTGACTTTCAAGTCGTTACGAAACAAAATATGTACATTTCTATACTAGTTTATAGAAAGTTTTAACAGAATCTCATCAGTAGAGTACTTTTAGAAACAGAAAATGGAAATACAATCCAAATGCTAGGGACAAAATCACAGGTAATTAGTGTTGGTCTGGGGAATTTGGAATTTGGTTAAAGCTCAGGTTTTGAATTTTCTAGCCCATTAAAATTTGCACGAAGGTTATGTAACTGTTCACAAAAATACCGTCGGCATCACATTTTGTCAATCTCCATGCCTTTGCGTTATTAATGGATTTTTAGCACGCTTAATTATGAATCCCTAAGGTCTTGAAAACGACGAAATCAAAGAAGAAACTTGAGACGTTGCGTTATTACAGGGCAGATGAGACTGTTTTCTTTTGTGGTGAAAGATTCCTCCAGCTTTCTCAAATGACAAAGAAGAAAGTCCGGAAGAGACTTTCTTAATGATGTATGAAGTTGAAACGCTTTTTACCCGCTTAAAAACCGTGGTGAGTTACTGCATGTTTTCTACGGCCACTATGCGGCGGCTGTCATCTGAATTTCTTTGGGCATAAAGTTGCAAGGCTTCTGCTCAATTTTCCTGAAAGGCATGAACATGCATGAGTACTGGTTGTGTAATCAGTTTAAAAACACGAAGCGGGAATTTTTTGAAAAGCGGGAAAAAATTAGGATTGATGCGGGAATATTTCGTGCTAATGCCCATCATTAGCTGGAGAAGTGACAGACAGTCCGGGTTGCAACTTTTGAAATGTTTGTTAACATCAAAGCTAAAATGTGCAAGACTGATTAATGCTAATGTAATGAAAGTTGAGGGGAGGCTGAAACAAGCTGGTCCAAGGCATTATTATTCGGGCGGGAAAATTTTCGAGTGGTTGAGGAATTGCGATTGTTGAGAGAGAAGCGGTAAATTGTGAAAATGCTCTATAAAGAATATTTTTTTATTTTTATAAGAATTTGTAGAGGACAAATGCAAGGATGTGGTTCAATTAATGTGCAGGAGATGGAATAGCTTTTGATATTGCTGTCGGATAAAGGGGAGAACGAAGAAGAAATTATATTTAAAATAAGGGGAAAGTAGAATGGTCCAAGTGAGTGGGGAAAGACAAAGGAGGAATTTCTTGGCTTCCTGTCTTGGAGCTTGTCTTTGCTGGAATAAATTCAACCAAGGAACAACGTTGTTGTATTATAAGAGCTTTATTATTGGAGATTTTAGAGGTTGAGAAACAATGCAATATAATGAGAGGATGGTTGCGAGGAAAGAGTTCTTGGTGGAATATTTGATTCCTGCAAAATTTCTGAAGCGACATCTAGTGAAGAAAATCGTTGAAATTTTTGATCCGAACGTTTACTTACGCTACATTATCCTTCATCAAGTCTGATATAAAGATCGGTCCTTCAGCTGATATAGTTTCAGAGCGCACTCTGCGAAGCGCTGTACGATGCGAGGTTTGTACTCTGGAAATGCATACTCATTTTGTTTTTAAGCTTTTAATTAATTGAAGAGCTCTTGCGGCAAGGAAAAGAGGGATAGTGGTGTAACTTTTGTATGCGTTTAATTGTTTTGTCCATTTGTACGTGTTGGATGGTAAACAGTTCCTTGTGGCAATACAATTTCAGCTACCCTACACTACAGCCACAATTTAATTCTATAACCTGTAAAAGGACGATAAAGACCATAAACGTAATTAAGAAGCCATTGATACGTACGTATGCAATAAACCAAAACTCTAATTAATCCTTGTCTATCAATCACGGCTTACCTGTGTGCCTGGAATCATGTTCATGGGATAAACCGGATTGATTGACAAGCTTGAAAGCCGGAACGGAAATAGAAGCGCGGAGGCGTCTGCACGGAGACTGGAAAGTATCAATCTGTTTCCTGTCCAACGCGGATGTCGGATGGTTTTGTGTACTTTGGAGATTGAAGGAAGCGAGGACGTGTTTTGTAATTCAAATCTAGTTTGTGTACATACACGGAGAAAGCTGCTGCAGCTTCAGGCAGGCTTTTATAGGTGCTGAAGAAATACTAAATTGTAATTCTTGTATAGTCAGTATGGTGGACTACGGTGCGCCGAAGTAGGAAGAAATGTTTATGGTCCAGTAACGACGACAAAGTTCGTTTGTTGTCAAGTCTGGAAATTGGTAGAGCAAATTTGGCGAAAACGCTTTGCAAATATACAGACAAAGGAGAAGGTGTGTGATTTGAAAAAGCACGTGAGTGGAGAACAAAATAGATTTCAGCCTGTCAACTTGTTAACGGTGAGACGGAAGGATGGAAAGCAAAAGAAGACGTGAAATCTGGAAGGCGTCAAAGCGAGAAGGCGACAAGGTATGCATATATGTGTATGGTTTATATGCGTAATGATGAAAAATTGTCCAAACATGGTGACATTCCAAGGACATGGCTGACTGAGGCGGGAAAATTTTCCCGGTTCCAGCCTCCAACAAGCCGGATTCGGGTTGACTGGGTAGGTAAGAAATGAGTTTGCTGAATAAACGGCAAAGGTCCATTCATCACAAAGGTTTTACACGTCTTCTTGTCCCGGCATGCAATTTCGCAAAAGAGAGTAAGAGTTTGGGTTCCAGTGTTTGGTATACAGGTGAAATATATTATAGCGTTGCAAAATGTCTGACGCGATGCAGTCTCGGTTCCCCTAGAAAATGGTGGGATTGTTTCTGCCTCCAGAGTATTTAAATTTGGCAGACGGAAAAAGCCGCAGAAGATCAAGTTAAATGAGATGTGCGCATGGTTCTGATGGTGACATGTTGCCCTTTGCAAAATTTCAATAAGGTGCAATTTCAAAGAAGTCAAGGTAACAAAAAAGAGTTAGGTCGTGCCGCTTTACAATATTCCTGTTGAATATTTGTTCGTCTGCAAAAACGCCCAATTTTTGGATATAAATCACAGTTTAATTAAATCTCGATTCAACAAAAAATGTATACTGACATGTATCTTATATTTGCTTTTTAAACACTATAATTGATATAATTGACAAATTTTCAGCAATTGTATATTATAAGCGGTAAGCACATAGACGACATAATATTATTGAATTCCTTTGAAATCCTTCAACTTACTTGCAACTATATAACATTACATTAAAGTTAAATACAGTCTAGTCCAAAATTTAAGGTCGAAGAAATATATACTGATTTCGCGTGTAGACACAGTCCCTTTTGTACGTATGCATGTACACACATCAAAATTTTCTCTCTACACTAATTTAAGTAACTGTATAGTTTGATGTTTGTTTGTAATCGATATTTACTAGACATTTAGACATCCTTGTTGACGCAAAAACTATATCGCTATATTCAGCTCGACTAGTTGTATTTGGGGAAATAGTTGAAGAAATACACTTTAGCTGCTGTTGTAGCTGTCGAAAAATTTTAATCAGTCCCTCATCACACGCTACTAGCGGAATTTTTGTAAACTAATGTAATAAAAATTGACTATTGGCTTTTTGTGCAAGTAACGTCACTTTCGAAGGAATAGGATATCAACAGTAGCTCTGTTGTGCGCTCGTTGAATATATTATAACTTACGTCAGATGAATGCAATTTGGATGGCCATTGTGTCTCGTCGTTGTTTTGATTCGGTAATTTATGTGAATTAGCTCTGGGGGTTATATGGACGTCATTGACGTTTATGAGACTCTGTCGTCCGTCTAGGCGACAGGAACAAGAAAGAAGCGTGTATTGCGATAGGGTGAAAGTAAACGGGAGAAATCAGTGTTGCCTACGAAGAAAGACAAGAGAAGAGCTAAAAACAGAAATGCCCGGAGGTTCCAGCCATCGTCGCCGTTGCTATTTTCGTTTACAGACAGATAACACGATGGCAAGGTCTTGGCGGCGGGGGAGTATTAGAGCGATAGCGGTAGTAGTATCCCGCTTTTCGTTTCCGCGTGCACACTTTTCCTATTTTGGCCTTGTTTCAGGAACGTTAGTGGCAGGATTTACGATAGTGTTTCATGGAAAATTTAATAATTCCCAGCATCAGCAATGCCATTCCTCGAGGCCTTTGGCCACTACTTTCACTATAGAAACTAACGGAAACGCTAGGTAAAGTTGCATCACTTTCCTTTGCTGATCCAAGCTTAATGTATGCAAAGCGTCGGTTGGACTGATAAAAGACTGAGAGAATTCAAGAGTGAGTGAGTGTATTTGTATCTCTCGTGTATATTCTTTCAGCGCAGCGTTGGCTATCTTTCAGCGTGGCACGTGTACGTTATTATGTACCTCGGCAACAGCAGTGGCACGAGTAGTTGAAAATTAATGCGGGTCGGTGGTGCAGGTTCAGAAATTAATTGTTGTAGGAAGTGGTCGAACGTTTATATTTATATGCGGGTGTATTTCACTTCCGATACATTGGAGCTAAATTTTTAAAATTGTGCGACTCTTCACCCATTCAATTTTGAACAACTTGCGAGTTCAAAAGTGCATACTGAAAGAGCACATCAATATTTCAGCTGCACTAAACGCATAAGTAGAAGCTTCCAAGGATACAAGTTTTCATGAAACTTTCGGGAAAAATTGCTTAAAAGACAAGAATTTAATATGCGCGCAAGAAATAGCATCAGAGAGGTGAGGTGAAACTTTGAAAAGTTTTGTGCATCGGTGCAGGAATATTGTGCACGGCTTGGACTCAGGAAATGATGGTTTCTTGAAAACTTTAGTAAAGGCAAAAGAGACAAAGTTGCTTTGAAGCTACGTGCACTTTCAAGTTACCCGCCTGTCTACAAATTAAAAATACTTTTAAAGACACATGCACGTATCAAATAAAACTTCTTGAATTTGTCTCTGCTTTTCCACCTTGTGTCTTTTCATCATTCCGCAGCCTTGATTTGCAATTAACCGTGTACAACGAGTTTCTTTTTGGATGCCTTAGGAAACGACAAGAGACTAAATGGAACTAAAAGGCCGTTTCCTGCATCATCGTCAGCAGAAGCGCCATCATTGCTATTCCTTGTGGACGTTACGAATTTCTTTGGAGATGTTTTAATTTTGCCGCCATTAGTAAAATTTACTTTCTCGTTCTGCTGGTCTAGTGACTTTCTCTGGAAATGTAAAAAGAAATTCTAGTTCTCTGTCCAAAGTCCAAGTAGAATATTTTCTCTCACCTAATTGTAATTCTTATGCAATTCAATAAAAATTAGTGCCGACAAGGATGATTAGACTTTCATAGTAGCATTTAACTTGTTAACTTAGCGAATTTCTACTGCATACATATAGGATATGAAGGAGCTTGAACGCGTTCCAAATTTCATGTATATACGTTAAGACGAAGAATATGTGTATTTACATTTTAGCTCGCGGCGTCTAATGTTCACCTAGTAGAATTGTCCCGACTGGTGGTTCTTATACAGTGGGTTTTTCGACGGCAACTCCAAGACGAAGAATCTGACGATACATTTGGCAGAATATTTGAAAAGGTAGGAGCAGGATGAGAAGGATTTCTTTTTGAGGGAATAAAAGATTGAGTTTGCTCTAGAAAAGTAGGAGTATCTTGTTCCGAAAAAGTAACTTTGATATTTAAATTTGGACGGGAACATGAGGAAAAACTCGGGGGGAATGATAAGAAAGCTGGGGATGATGATGGTGATGATGGAGAAGATTGTGTAAATTTGAAAAGGAATTCATTATCTGACGCTACCAGTCCTATTCGTCCCGAATTCTCCGTTTCTTCTCTCGGAATATTTTTACGACTGTACAATAAGTTTGATGAGGTCTCAAGCTTGAGCCGAGATGGCGGCGGAGATGAGGAGCAGATGACGACCGTGTTAACATCATCTTGAGCTGATGATAATTTGCCATAATTGTCGGCAGTAGTTCCAGCGCTGCTGCCCGGGCTTTTTCGGTTCTTCTGGCCAAGATCTCTCCGTTGAACGATATGATAGTAGGGCTGATGAGAGTCGTTTTCAGATGATTCAGGTGGCGCTTTAGCGTACTGATGATGCGAGGTTTTCGGCTGACTCCCGCCTCGGCGACTCAGCCACGAGGTTAGGACTAACGTCATAAGCGTGGACAAAAGTAGAACTGGAGGATTGGCGGCGGCTTCGCCGCCGCTATGGCTTCCGTGTTGCATTGCCGCGGGTTTTTCGCC
>JAQGBJ010002741.1:0-15208 GCA_034698345.1 Sphaeridia pumilis
AACGGAGCCTGCGCCGGGGTCGAACCAGCCGTAAGCTTGACGGTAACCTTCGCGAAGGGCTTGGTGAGTGTAGAGGACACCAGTGTCAATGTTGGCGACGACGATTCCAGCACCGGTGATACCAGATTCGTGGACTTTGTCGGCTTCGATTGCGGTAACACCCCATTGACCAGCGGTGGGGGTGGGGGGCAGGGACTTGGCGTCGGGGTAGACCTTTAAGTCCATGGGGGCATCGAGGGGATGGAACCTTTCTTCGTGGATCTCGAGGATGTCTGGGTGGTTCTCGAGCTGGGCGAAGGTGGCGGCGTCAATGTTGCGGACGATGATTTCGTTGGAGATCCACAATTGTTGGACACGCATTGTGGGGTTGGCGGAGCGGGCCTTGGTGAGGAGGGCGAGGACCGGGCCTTGGGCCTGGTCAGCGTAGGCCTTGAGGGAGGTGTAGAGTCCAGTGCGGAGGGCAGCTCTCGTCGCGTAGATTCCGCGGTTCTTGACGAAGTTCTCGCGGACTTGGCGGTGCTGGCTCTTGGCCATGGTCAAGAGAACGTTGGTGGTTCCCTTAGCGGCGAGGTCCTTGCGGATCGAGCTGCTGATGCTCGAAGGGGCCGAGGCTGCCAAGGCAGCAAGGCCCAAAACGACAATGATTGCGACTTTCATTATTGCTCTTTCCTCTGATTATTCCAAGAAGACACTAAAGTTCAGATCGGAGTGTGGCCAATTTATAGTAGTCGAGCATTTCAATTAATCGCCTGAAGCCCCCGAGATTAAATTGGATCCACAAAGCTTTGTTTTCAAGCGTATCTCGAGTGCAGTTCTCAGCAAATGGAAATACCGGGCATGGGATTTTTGCTTCGAGATGATCGCCACACAATATTTTGCAATCTGTCAGATTAACCCGTCATTGTGTTGTGTATTTTGGCACACCAACAAATAGACTTTATGCGAAAATTATACGATTTGATTCCTCCTCAAAGACGAACTATGTCATAGTCAAAATACTTTAATCGAATAAAATCAAGATTGGCCTTGGGAATATCAATGATTCTGCGACTTTATTTAACCATGATTTATGAATTGGTGTTCAATCTCCATTGTATTTTTAGCTAGGATCAGTAGAGCAGCGATAGCTGCTTCCTCCTCATAATCTCATCTAATCCCCTTGACTTTAACCTCAATTGCTCCAGATCAGGTTTCCCCGGCTCAACTTCAAAGTTGATGGGTTTGTCAACTTTGTTTTGACAATGACAGCGAGCTCGAGCTCACTGTAAATAAAAACGTTGAAAATACTTTCTTTTTAAAATTTACACCATATCTCATAGTCAAGCAGATTCTGTCCAAGTTGGTTTGTCATACAATTGTCCTAAATTATGAATATGAATTTGTTTTTATGATTTAAAAGGAAAAATAACTGATTCGTTTGCCGCGAACACAAATACATCTCTGTATTTCTATCGTTACTGAAAGGCGTCACTGAATTTTAAATTCAAACCAAACCAAAACAATTGCTTCGCAAAATATATAATCTTGTTCAAAATTTCTAGTGCAAATCTAAATCTCTTGTCTGCAGTCCGGCCATGGTCCCGAAACCTCCAAATAAAAATCCTCGGCGCTTAGCAATTGCACTTCAGCTTCAGCAGTTCCATCTCAGTAACAACAAAACGGCTGTCATCGTATCGTTTCAAAACTAAACGCAGGGCGCTTCGCCGCCAATGGACCAAAGTTCAGAAACTCAATTCGAGGGCGCTGATGAGCATCAACCGTAAACTGAAGTTCTTCATATACACACACGACAAATAACTGTGATTTTTCACGTTTATCAAAGCTTGAAATTTACAGGTCAGTCGGCGGAAACGAAGCGGCTACGGAGTGTGACCCCTGCCCTTATTGCGGCCAATGTCGGTTAGTCAGTCTTGAAAGCCTCAGAGGGATTTTGATAAAGTTTCACCAATGTCAAAGTTGAATTTTGCCATAGTGCTGGAACCCATGACGTCCACCGCATACCATGTTCCCAAGTCGTTATCATGAGAGAAGAAAATGGCCAAATGGAGCAATATGACTTCGACCCAGGGGCCTCACAGTCCCAGTGCAACACTAAAGCCGTGCAATCAAACCCCACAAACGCGGCTTACACTCAAAGCAACCACGAAGACTTTGACCAAGGCTGCGGCTACCAAAATTATCAGTCTTGGAACCAGTGCTGTCCTCCTGCGCCGAATTGCTGTCAACCTCCTCCTAAACCTCCGCCAAGGCGTGTTACCAAAGCTCCAACGCCGAAACCGACAGAGAAATTTTCAGAACGTGTATTTACCCCTGTTCCTTCCGCTCGCTACGAACCCCCACCGCCCCCACCCCCACCAAAACCCCCGTGCCGAGATTTTGGCACTACATGCCATGCTGATGTGGGAGTAGGAGGCGGAGCTTGTGCGGGGACCCAAACGTTTTTTGGGTCTGGAGGCCCCCAGGCGCAACCAGGGAGAGCTTCAGGGGTACCCAATGTACAGTATTACGATTCGTACCCTTCAGGAGGGGGAGCGGGGAGAACTTCAAGGGCACCTACTGGAGATTTCTACGGTGGGTATACCTCAGCGCCCCCGAACGGACAGTACTGTGGTGGGTGCCCTTCAGGAGGGCAAATGGACGGCAGGACTTCAGGGGCTGGACAATACCCCTCGATGACCCAGGGGATCCCATCAAACGCCCCCGTGAGGCCATACTACAGTTCAAACTTTTCGGGACCTTCGGCTCAAACCATGCCCCCTTCGGGGGCCACCACGGAAAACTTTTTCCCTCCAACCCCGGACCCTTCAGGGGCCGCCGGTCTCAAGTCAGGGATACCAACGCAACAACAATTCCAAAGGCCTTCTGCAGGTGGAGGCCCAACAGATGGCGCTGATGGCTGCGGCTGCTGTTGTTACGATACAACTTTTAGTACTCCTTGCTGCAACAATCATGATTGTTGCGAAAATGGATGTTGTTGGTGGTACGGTTTGGTTCACCCTTGGAACAATTGTTGTTGCTGTGATTGTTGTGGTCAAGCTCAAGGGAATTCAGCGGATGCTCAAATTTGATCAAAATTTCTTATTTATCCAAAGTCTTCAAGTGAAACTGCATTAAATTAAAACCATTAGGAAATTTAATTATATTTAGTACTTTTTGTCACAGAAAGGCTATCAATTTCATGATATGAAACTACAGCTACTTTTGAGAAGCATATTATTTCTAAGAGCACCAAAAAAGATCGTCATGCTTCACTATACAGATTTTTGGATACATAATTGTCCAAGATATATTAAATCTCCATATAGAGTCTGGAAAAACATTGAAAAGTTGGTGTAAATGGCACATGTGTGTACGTATTTATAGTCGTGGTAATTTGACTCGTTTTTTAGTTTTAAACTTGGCTGCACTAGACGACAAACGGCGTTTTATATGAGAAGCTGCTACTTATGAAAAAACCCTTGAACCTTTATACATGGACGTTAATAAATAATTGTAGCAAATACTGTAAATTAATTGTACACTAAAATGGGCGCACGTCAATAAATTACAAACATTTAAAGTATTACACATACCATTTAACAATAATATAATAACAACGAGTAAAGGGGAGGGGCTTCCTAAACCTTTGGTCAATCACAGTTCATAACCTGGAGGGCGTGGCCAACGGCCGCAAACCCTTTGTCCTTAGCTATAAGTACACATATTTTTCAAAAATATCCTCTTCCTCTTCTTTTGACTCTTTAACGAAGGTCATTTTTGTTTCACTTTCCCACAGCCTTGTCTTAGAACTGTAGAATTTGGTTTATCCAGTGCCTGAAGACAGATATCCTTGTGTAGACTCCAGGTTGATTGGGTTCGGCACAACCAATTCCCCACGAGATGACGCCACCGAGGACCCAGCGGTCGTCTTCGTCTCGTTGGAGTACCATGGGGCCGCCAGAGTCACCCTGAAAATTCAAGTTTCCCGCGGTTAGTAAAATTCAAAAAATTGGAAGTGCGCCAAACGCGCTTGTGGTACTCACTTCGCAAGAGTCGCGCTCGCCCTGAGACCATCCAGCGCAGATGAAAATGTCTGGAATGTGTTCGATGTAGCCTGCTTTCCTGTACATGCTTTCACAAGCGTCGTTGGTGATGATGGGAACAGGTACTTCTTGAAGTCTTGATGGAAGTGGTCCGTCTGTGGAGGTCAAAATGGAGTTAGCGCGGGAACTTTCGAATTTCGAGCTTAAAAAAGTAGGCTTTTCGAAGTACTACTATGTACTCACCTTCATAAAGACGACCCCAACCAGTAACAGTAGCAGTTTTGCCAATATGAGTGGCATCGTTGTCTGGTACACAAATAGGAACAATGTTCGGTTGGAAGACGACGGGCTCGTAGAAGCGGAGGAGAGCCAAATCGTGTTCGAAGGTACGTGGGTCGAATTGAGGATGAGTTGCGACAATCTGGACACGGCGTTCAACGTAACCGTAGGGCTCGTGTTCTTCAGAGAGGTCGAATTCACCGATGCGGAGCAAGAGGTCGGTTGGTGGTACCCTGGAAAATGGTTCGAAGTTACAGTTTTGCTCAGCAAAATTTGAAGTTGTTATGGTCAGCTGGGTTGCTGTGGTACTTACTTTTCAACGCAGTGAGCAGCAGTAATGGCCCAGTTTTCGTTGAGGAGTGCAGCTCCGCATTTGTGCAAGTAGGTCGAAGTTCTCCACTGCCTCAAGGACACTTGCCATGGCCATTTTCCAAAAGTGGCTTCTTTGCCTCCAACAATACGCGAAGTTGGGTAGAAACGGCGACCACAAACTGTAAAAAAGGTCAGAGGTTAAACACTGGAGCCTTAACAAAGATTAACAAAGTGCGCAATCTACTGTGTACTTACTTTGCTTGTAGTCGTTGATCAAAAGAGTCCCGTTTTCGCTGAAGAAGGGCAGTTCAGGTTGGCCTGAGCTGTCGATTCCAGAAGTTCCGCCAGTTTGTGGCTTTTCGGTCGGAGTGACCAAAGTAGTGTCAACGGATGTTGGCTCGATAGCATCGGTTTTCTTGGTTCCATCGGATGATGAGGAGGAAGTTGGAGCCACCGTTGAAGATGAGCCGGTCGGAAGGCCTGATGTTGGAATGGGGATCGATGGAAGTCCTGAAGGTTGTTGTGGTAAAGCGGCGGTTTGGTTAGATATCTGGTTGACGTCGGTTGGGATCAAACTGGCTGGAAGTGTTGGGAACCCGGTTGTTGATGGAGCAGAGTCGCTGCTGGAGGCAGTGGCTGAGGGTATGTCAGCAACTTCGGTTGGTTGGGTACCAGTTTCTGGAAGTACTGGAGTTGAGGAAGAAGAAGATTCTTCTGGAGCAGCTGCAGAGGATTCAATGGAAGACATGCTGCTTTCCAGTTCTTGATTGGATGCCGCTGTTGTGGTATCTGGAGAAGGTTCCAATGGAGATGAAGTGTCGGGCTCAACAATGACGCTCGAGCTTCCTGAATCCGAAGTCGAGCTTGGTTGGATTTGAGAAACGATTCCTCCAACGGATGAAACTCCGCTTGATTGAGATTGAAGTGAAGATGCCAAGGTAGCTTGTTCGTTCAAGGTATCCAAAACAGTGCTCTGGCCCAGGACTTCACTGTTGGTGTAGTTGGCGAGGTCGGTTGGGGGCGTGGTCAACATATTTGGGTCAGCTGGAACTGACGGTTGGACTGGAACTGCAGTCGTGACGGTAGCTTGGGATTGGATGGAACTGGCCAAGGTGGACTGGCTGTTCAAAGAAGATTGAAGTTCTGGAACCTGAGATTCTTGGCCTTGTTGAATTTGAGTGTTGATGATTGTAGCGATACCGGCGACATCAGGAGTCATCAAGGTGGAGGAAGATGATTCAGAAGCGGAGATTGGTTCTTCGTTGGGTGCTTGTTGAGTGGCTTCGCTGTCAGTCATGCTTGAGGCTGAAGTTGGTACAACTGGAAGTCCACCAATGGGCAAGTCTGTAGGCAGAGCAGAAGGAACGCTTGCTCCAAGTTGCGAAGTCTGAGTGGTCACACCTCCAACCTGGTCCAAAATGGGCAGAGTTGTGGGAACTGGTCCAGCGGAAGAAGAGATTGTTGGTTCAGGTTCGATCGGAGCATCAGCGGGAACGACTGGAAGTTCTTCAGCTGCCTTTTCTTCAACGGTAGTTTCTTCGACTGGAGCTTCAGTGGTGCTGGTGGTGGCTTCAGGCTTTGGCTTTTGAGTAGTTTGAGGAGCGCTTGGGAATCCTGGAAGTTGCGGTACTTGAGGAAGTGCTGGTGGATTGGCTGGAGCTGATGGAACACTTGGGACTTCAGGTGCACCTTGTTCTGGCAACTGGGGAGATGCTGGAATTTCAACGTTGGGAACAGCTGGAGTGCTTACTTCTGGAGGGGTCGGAGAGGTAACAGCTGGGACTCCAGGAGTCGGTTGGTCAGCAGGGACTGCTGGAGTAGTGACTTCTGGAAGAGCTGGAGCAGCTGGTTGAGCAGGAGTTGAGACTTCAGGAAGGGCTGGAGCGTCAGGTTGAGCTGGTGCGGGAACTTCTGGAACTGCAGGAGCTGGAAGTTCTGGAAGCTGAGGAGCAGCTGGAACACTTGGAACCGCCGGAGCGGTGACTTCAGGAACGGCGGTGGAAGAGCCAGCAGGAGCCATTGTCGAAGACGATGAAGCTTCAGCAGCTTCAGAAGTCATTGGTTCATCAGCAGGAGCTGCAGGAGTTGTTGAGGTGGTGGTCGATCCAAATGGTGGGAGTGTTGGCAAACTGGGGAACTGAATACCGCCTGGAGCTGAAGTTGATGATGGTGGCACTGCTGGTTCATCGGCAGGAGCTGCAGAAGTCATAGCGTCAGGGCCGGACGTGGTGGTCTGTTGTCCAGGAAGAGCTGGAAGAGTCGCTGGAGGGAACGTTGGGAAGGCTGGAAGTCCAGGAAGGGCCGTTGAAGCAGTGGTCGAGTCATCCCGAGGGACTTCAGTGGTGGCAGCAGTGGAAGTTGGTGTTTGTCCTGGCAGTTGGTTCAATGGTGGCAGAGCTGGGAAACCTGGAAGACCTGCTGGTGGAGCTGGCGTTGGAAGTCCAGGAAGTGGTCCTGAATCCAAATCAAAAACGTTTTAAAATCTACCGCACCAATTTACAAATCAAAAGTTATTCCAAGTACCTTGAGTGGTCGTCGAAGTGGTAGACATGGACTCGGGAACATCCTGAGGTGGTGCTGGAGGCCCAGCTTCAGTGGTAGTGGTCATTTGTCCAGGCAAACCCGGAATAGCTGGAATACCTGGAACTGCAGGAGCCATTGGTGGCTTGAACTGATCCTGTCCTGGGAACATTGGAAGTCCTCCTGGCTTAGCAGTAGTCGAACTCATTTCGTTCACTGGAGCATCTCCTGGAACCTGTTCACCTGGAGCTTGGGTTGTTGTAGGTTGCTGAGGAGCTCCTGGAACCATGACTGGAAGTTGAGGTACTCCGGGTACAGTCGGAAGTCCTGGAACCTGAGGCTGCTGAGGAGCTGCAGTACTTCCAGGCTGCAAAATTGGCGTTTGAGTCGAATATCCTCCAGACCCTCCTTCTGGTACATCAGCTGGTGCTTCAGAAGCTGCTGGAGCTGCAGTAGTAGTCGATGTTGGAACCTGCGGCACGATATTCGTCTGGTTGACAGGCAATTGGTCCAAGCCTGGTTGTTGGGGCAGCATTGTTTGGTTGACAGGCAGTTGGGTCTGGTTCACTGGCAACTGTTCAAATCCTGGTTGTTGTGGTAACATGCTTTGGTTCACTGGAAGTTGGTCCAAACCTGGCTGCATCGGCAACATGGTTTGATTGATGGGCAACTGGGTTTGGTTCACCGGAAGCTGGGTCTGGTTGACTGGCAGCTGATCAAATCCTGGTTGCTGTGGCAGCATTGTCTGATTAATAGGCAACTGCGTCTGGTTCACTGGTAGCTGGTCCAAGCCTGGCTGTTGAGGCAACATTGTTTGGTTTACCGGAAGCTGAGTCTGATTTAGTTGACCAACAACATCGGGGAACTGCGTCTGGTTTCCTCCTGGCAGAACTGGAGGGAACTGCTTCTCAGGCTCTTCAACAGCCTCTGGAAGGTTACTCGGCAAATTATCAGCGTCCATCGGTGGCTTTGTTGGCCGAAGTGGCGGCCTCATGCTCACAGAATGAAGAACTTCCTCAGTCTTGTCGCCCAAATCGCAGCAACTTCCAAAGTAAAATCTGTCGATACATGTTCCCAAGTGCGTTCCGTTGGCCTACAAAAAAATAATCAATGTTACTTTGATTATCATCATGAAATTTCGATCTGCTAAAGCCTCGATTCAATCAACTTACCTTCATACAGTCCCATGCAAACATACAAATTCCTTGCTGTTGAGTATCTCTGTGTTGGCACGCCAAAGGTCGGATGTTACGTCCGGCATTAACACCTGTTGGGTTCATTCCATAAAAGATACGCATTAGTTTCAATATTCGCACCACCATTTTAAACGTCCGTCACAATTATATACAACAATTCCACCATCAAACATTGATTCATCAACTTGATTTGCCCTACTAACAAAACCAGCTCTTCTGCACCATCGTCCCCGTAATCTATTAAAAAACCTGAAATGTCAGAGGCTTCAGCTTGTACTAGATCCGCCATACATTTTTGCAATTATTGCACTCTCATAACCTTATTTACCACATTAGCACCTGAATTCATTTTGTTCCAAGAAATTAAAACCTTTGGCGCTTTCACTCACGTTTCAGCTACATAAATTCAAGGTTACACGGCTCTTATCGAACTTATCATTAGCTAACTGAATTGGGAACTAGTAAAATTTTTGCAATAACAAGCATGCTCAAAATCTACGTTCATTTCCGTCGTCCATCTTCCGAAATCAAGACTATACAGGAAAGAGCAGCAGTTTTTTAAAACTTGAAACTAACGGGATTTTCAGCACGTACCCAAACGTATAGTCCCCATAGTCATTTGATCATTGGAAAATTTTATGAGGTCATCAGCTCGTAAACGGTAATATACAATCAAGTTTGCAATATACAAGCAACTAAAATTTTACAGTTCAAACTTTTTAAATTGGCTGCCTGGAACTTCAAAAAATTTAAAACGTAGTTTTTGCCAAAATTTAAAAAACTGAAAACCGCCAATTCGGAAGAATGAGTGAGTCAGGTATATATAAATTATGTAACAAGTGCAAGTTTGCTGAATACTGTTGGAGAAAAAGTGCAAAAATGTTTTAGCTTTTTGGTCGTTCACCCCTTTGATTGTTGGTGCATTGGGAAAAGAATGATTGTTGAATGTGATTCATGTTGGACGGCAAGTACAAGTACGTGTTTCATTGTCAAGTTTAAGGAAAAAGTAACAAGGCGTCGAGAGGGCGAGTTGCCAGTTTGCCAGTTCCCGGTTGCTCACATAGTTATGAGAATCAGCGATGAGAAGCAGAGATTGCGAAACTGGTAAAAGTATAAGTGTAGTGCTGTTCTTTATAGGAAACAGGAAATCTTCCACTACGACGGCGGATTCTTCCCGTTCTATCCGTTCAAGCCCGCTTCTGTTCTACCACGTACCGCAGAAAGCAACAAAAACGTAATGATAATTTACGAGACCACTTTACGATATGATACTTTTGTTTTCAAAAAATCATCAAACTCCTTCAACCATAGCTGAACATGAAAATGTAGTGGTTGCGTGTTGAATTTAAAAGAAACTGCAAAAACCAACACGTTCGCTTGCGGTAATTGGAAAAGGTATAACGGAGTCGACGTGATGACGATCATGCGACCAAAACGAAAATTAACGACGACAAGATTGTGGAAGCATGGAACGGTATAATTTCACATGTTCAGGTTCCGTAAGAGACACAGAAACCGAAAGTATATACAACAACTTCAAACGAGACTTGATGATACGCCTCCAGTGTGTATTAAATCTAACGGTTTCGCCAACACACACAGGTGACAAAAGTCAGCGCTCGCTGACCTACTCTGAGGTCTTCAGACCTGCTGAGAGTGCGAAGTCACTTGAACCGTCAAGAAGCCTAAGGCCTTTGGTATTTCCATTTTAGTATATTTTGAGCAAAAACACAGAATAACAACTTACCTCTAAATGGCGTGTCTTCATCGTTATATCTGATATCAGCGTAGCGGCTCCTTGTCACTGGTCCAGCTGCCGCTAAACCCACGGAAACGACTAAAATTATTAGCGAAAACGACTTCATGGTCGTATTCTTGTCTTTTTGTTTATTTCCGGTAGTCACAAGCTCGTTCAAGTCGTCTTTCAGAAGTAACTATCAAAATCAGTCAATTGGCCAGCGGCCTCTGCTCAACGAGTACCAGAATCGTCTTCTCCTCAATGTACTTTCTTGTCATTCACATCTGTAAAACAAAATTAAAAATATTTTGGTATTAGTTACATTGAAAGAGACACCTGTTGCCTTTCCGACACCTTAATTGTTGGACA
Organism: Sphaeridia pumilis; assembly: GCA_034698345.1. Lineage (NCBI taxonomy): Eukaryota > Metazoa > Arthropoda > Collembola > Symphypleona > Sminthurididae > Sphaeridia > Sphaeridia pumilis. The sequence continues at coordinate 10,437 of JAQGBJ010002741.1, forward strand.
ATGGTTGCGGGGGGGGGGTAGAGTCAAAAGTAGGACAATGAAATGCGGTAGGTCAAAGAAAACGAAACCTTTTTATTATTATACATCCCACATTTTTGAACCAGGAAGCCCTAATTGTTTCAAGTGGAAAAACCGGGTATCTTGTGCAACTAGAGCAAGGTGAAAGCCTCCATTGTTATTATTTTAGATGAGCCACGCTACCACCCACAGAATCCATCTCTTTTTCTCTCGAAAGACACCAGAGGTAAAAATGATCAATTACAGGTGAGTCTTGTCTGGATTCAATTTTTAAAAACCATGTATAATAGCCGTAAAGGTGAAGCTGGGGAAACGTGGAAACAAACTGGAGACCATAAACTCACTGACTGGATGACCTACTTGTTTCACTTGTTTTCAGTTTTCTTGTTTTGTTATTGGACGGACCGGCGGACAAAAGGGTACTTGGAGGAACACCTTCGCGTTTGAGCCTTTTATGACCCTTTGGTGATAAACAAAAATTTTACAACAAAAATTTGTAAATCCCCGTAGGTGTCCAACCATTCCTTAAACGGGTTTCTTCCATCTTCGGGAATTTAGTAAACCAAAAGTAAACCAATGTTATGTATTTTACAAACTGTCAGTCGTCACAATCCTCGCTAATTGTTAACTGTTTAATTTTTTCCATGGATGCAAAAAGCTTTTACTCCGTTATTTGATGCACGTCTGCATTTTGCCTTCTTTCTTTGGCTCGCCACTGTGTCATTGTGTTTAAAGGGAAACCTGTCATTTTTGTGCAACAACTGTCAACCTATTAAAAAGTTGAAAAGGATGACGAATTCGGTGAAGTTTCCGGAAACTGTTTATGAACTCGAAATATGCACCGGCATTTGTGAGCTTCTTCTTCTTCTTCGTCTTCCGTATATACAATTGCCACTTGACTTGAACAGTTGTCACCGTTTACTAGGCCATGCATGAATTACCATTTAAATTATTTCTTCCTCCAAAAAGTGATTCATATATCTATCTACCAGCTTATGACCTAAACATTTGTAGGGGGCTAAAGATAGCAAACTAAAAAAGGCAAGAAAAATTTGGCCTTGACACTTTGACACAGAGTGGGCCGGAAATCTGTGAGACCAAAAGGAATTGTCGGTGAAGTTGTTCGAAATGACGTAGACGTAACTAACTGGACAGTTTAAATTGCGGTCTGCTTACGGGTTAGTAGTTAATGGGAAGCATGTAAGGGACTTGTATGTGAGAAAATTGTAAAGGTGTGAAGGATTGGAAGCGTACGGGATTGGCATTGTCCGATTGAATGTGACGAGAGAAGAAAAGGGAATAATAATGCGAGATGATGATGGAAGATGGATGGCCGGCCGACAAGAAGGAAATAATCCGGCGAATCCCGTTAGCGCTTCGCTCCTGCACCAACAGGTTTATATTCAACGAGAAGACGAAGAAACAACTGATACCAAGAACATGGCACACATTACGGAAAGACGGCCTGAGGACCGGCGAAAATTAATGCGCAAGCCAGTTTCGCAGCAGCAGTCCAAGTCCAACAACGGTCAAGTATATACAAGTACAGCAAGAAGATTGTCGATGCAACTTTAGCTTGATGGAGTTCGGAAATGTGTTATTGAAACCTCACCTGTCCGTGTCCAAAATTTAGCAAAAATCCGCAAACTCTCCGGGTTACACTTTAACACTACAAATTAAGTAATTACACTTTTGAGGAACTTTTGATGTGCTACAGCTGATAGTTGCACTGCAACAACTGTACCATGTTTCAAACTGTGTCCAAAAGGGACGCAAGACGTAAAAACTTGTGGAGTCTCGTCGAGTGTCTTTGCAAGAACACACTCAGGTGTCAAATCAAAACTGTTCCTGCTCCCCTTGCGCCACAATCGAGTCTGAAACGAAAGGAAAGGACGTCAAGAAGAGTTGTTGGTCTTCGTCTTCGACCCACACCGGAGGCTGACTCCTTGTAGTTCTTCCTCCTTCCTGCTCTTCGAAGAAGCATAAGAAACTAACGTTGTCTTATGCAGCCAGGAGCTCAAGACAACCCAACTTTTCTTGCGGCTCTTCTTATTCAACCGCCCAGTCGGTCCCACGGAATGAGTCGATCAGCCCGTTTCTTCTTGAACGTGTTGTTATGGGCAAAACTTGTACTCAGACACTGCTGACCATAAGAAATAAGGACTTTAATCTTTTGCTCCCTTTAAATCCAAGTGTATGCATACCTATGGTCATCGATGATGGGGAAAACAGGTAGTAGACTATTTCAACATATGGCGGTGTATGCATTTTACCTGACTGACTATGCTCCTCAGTATTGGATCTAAAATCATAAGGTACATCTAAATTGGTCACATCTCACTCAATAAGTCAGGGATTCCGAGTATAAATTCCATCCAAAATACCAATTGTTTCAAAGGGCCCATGGCCCAAGCCGCGGCTTGTTGATGTTGCTGCGCAGAAGTTGTGGAACCATAAGGGTCTTATTTTTTCATTCATTTAATTAACAGGTGAGAGGATATCCAAAATCCTGACTCACTCATTTTTTACGTCTTGAGCAAACAATCAAGAGGATTTTTTACCTGCCTGAATTGTTCATTGCGAAGAGAGGGATTTCAAAATTTGGTGACAGACTTCGGCTGGTCTTCACGATCTATTTGCGTCATTAAAAGGGGACTGATAATTTGGAAAGACTGTTCCCTGTTCCCTTTACATAACAGTAGTCAAGAGCTGTTGAACACGTTATTAAATCAGGTAACTTGGAATAACAGTTAGCAAGTTAACAGCTGATCCCCAGAAAACAATTATCAAGCGTGTTTGCATTTAGCGCGTTATATCAATAATACATGTGTGTGTACATATTTTGTTGACATTGTGGACGCTGTAAGATTACAACGGTATAATAATAATATAATAATAATAATGGTCAGGATGAGATTAGGCGTGCTTGAGCCCTGTGAGTATTTACTTGCTGCCAAAAGTACTTTGTTAGCTGTCACTCTGTATCGGCACTTCGACACACATTTTCGCCGCTTATCGCACTCGAGGATCAGCGTTGTTACAATCATCCACACGACTCACGACGACAAGAATGTGCCGGCCGTCATATAATATAACACTGCCATACATAACACATTTTGACATTATGTAAAGACGCGACACGGCGCTGGGCGCTAAAAAGAGCGCTTCAAGCGACGCTTTGTTCGGCAACCATGACCAACAGATATCACACTGGCACCATTCCGCGACATGAGCTTCAGAAAAATTATCAACGGCAAATAACATTCCTCGCCGCTGCGTTATTTTATTTAGCGGTTCTGCTCACCGGTACCGATAGTGACTGCATGACTTTATTATGGTTTATGACATTTTGACGCTTTTGGTAGACTTTGGTACTTGATGCAGCTTGAATCTTGAGCTCCATGTTAAATTGCACACAAGACATACAATGTGTGGAACTGTCCGGGCTAAAAATCATCGTTGAGATTATTCCGACTCCGACTCGAGAGTCAGAAGAAGAAGCAAAAGCGCTGCTGATTGTTGTGAGCTGTTGGACTTGAAGAAGGTAGTAAGTAGTATAGTAATTTGATTGCTTCTTGAAGGAAGATGTGTGCAAAGTGGTGAATGAACTCGCTTAGCCTTGCGCTGCTATAACAATGGCTGCGCTCTTGCGCTCCCGCTCGACAAATTCACGCAAACACACAAGCGCAGCGCTTAATGCAGGAGGAACAATGCAGAAAAGGTTGGATGGACCATGGTTATTTCCTCCATTGCAAGTCTGCTCTTCCTCCAAGAGCCTTTTGAAGGTTTTAAAAATCCAATAACGTTTTTATTTGCCAATTAATACTGTTCATGACACTCAAGGTCCGTGCTACCTAAACTTGCTAAACCAAGTCATATTTCAGCGCGACACCGCCAGCCAACACTGAGGCTGCGACCAACAGCGCGCTTCCAAAAACGCCACTCCCTCCGCTCTCAGCACGCACAATAATGAGTCCACTGGTATTAGTACTTCCGCCGCCGCTGCTCGACTCTTCGATACCGCTTCCAGAATTGCATCTGTTGGTCCTGCAGGTCCTGAAGTAGGTGGTCTTGTCGCCTGAAGTGATGACGTCATCATAGGGAGCAGGTTCCCGGGTATTGATGCACAGGCGTACGAAGGATGTGATTTTGCCTGTGTAGGAAATGGGTATGGTAAAGTTGCAATTGTATTTACTGTAAATTGACATTATATGTCCTTACCGGGAATATCAGTAAACTCTTCTCTTCGAATATGGCACCAGCCGTCTGAGCCGTCTTCTTGGACACATTCCTTGTCAGGTGGGTTGACCTGCGTGGGGCTGGTAACGCAAGGGTCTTCGTTGTCAATGGTACTGCAGGTGAAACATTTGATTCCTGTTTTGGCGAAAACAAAATATTTTTGAAATTAACTCTTGGCTTATTTTTCCTTTTATGTGCATATATTTGGCAAAACTTGATTTTGCGAAGAATCAAGTGACACAACAAGAGTCTGACCTACAACACACTCGGATTCCTACTTTTGAGAGGCATCCGCCAATCTTGTTGATTCAACATGTATCTAGTCCATGGTGTTGTGTTAATTTGATGTTTTTCTTCAGCGTCAGTCATAATTGTTGAGGAGATTCGCTATTACTATATACTCACCTCCTTGAGCCGTTGCTGTCAGGCATAACAATACCATTAGGACGCTCGCCACCCAAGTGGTCCACTTGGACGTCCAACAACAGGGGCTATTCAATAGCATGGCTGTTTAT
>JAQGBJ010002742.1:0-15205 GCA_034698345.1 Sphaeridia pumilis
GGCGAAGCTGAAGGTAGATTCACCCCGGAAGTTTTTGAAGAAGCCCGTGAAGCTGGACTACCGTTCCACCTGTACAACCCGCCAGGTTCTGAGACCTTGGAAGAAGTCATGGTCCGGGCGCAGGTGTTTTTTGAGGTATTCTTGATTTTTGCAAGTATTTACTGGCTTGAAAGCTAAAAACTCCATACTAGTTCTGTTGGGTTCTAACATACTTTGTAAAATTACAGGACCTTTGTGCCTCAATGGATACGAGCTCGATTGAAGACGACCACGTTCTTGTGGTCTCTCACGGCGGCTACATCTCTGCATTCATGCGGTATCTGTACAAGCACGCTAGAAACGTCAGGTTGAACCAGTTTGATGAGTCCAAAGGGTTAAGGATCTTAAGAAATACTTCATTTCATAGATTCGTCATCAGAAAAGACGTTAATACCAACAATGGCTATGACATTGAATTCCTAGATATTGGGGAGATTAGGCATACTGAGACTAATGTAATGGAGCTTGAAAAGTTTCCGGGTGGTCAATGAAGGGTTAGTTTAGTACGTTGGGATGTCAAATCAAGAAATTACTGTGTATTGCTGCGGACCTCCTGGATAGTTGTGATTTTGTGTGATATTGAAAGGAATAAACTTGAATTTACTTAATCCGAATAAATTCGAAGCTGGATTGAGTTGTGTTATCAGAATAGAACATCAACAACACATAAGATTCATTCGTAATTGTTCAGTAGTTTTTGGCATCCTGAGAAGAAAAATCCTTTAAGTTGAGCTCGAAATCCAAGGAAAGTCAAGTCGCGTCGACCAGGAAATTCAGCCAAAACATGAGAGAATCAACACGGGAGCTGTAAAAACCAGGAATCCACTGGACAAAATAGCAGTTCACTCCGAATACCCGGGTAGTTGCCACACAAAAAGCGGACTTGCTTTCCTGCATGACATTTCGGGTTTTCCAGTTGACATTTTCTCGGATCTTCTCTTGATTTTGTTCTTCAGCTCTTCTAGTCAAGTTGTCATAAAACAAATACGGACTGACTGTGAGTGTTAAGTAACCAAAGGGTTTGTTTTTGTTTGATAGTGTGAGTGAATCGGTGGCTTTAATTGTTCTCTGGTTCCAGTCTATTGACTGAAACCTTGCAAGCGCGGATTTCCGGATTAGCTGCATTATACAAGGTAAACAAAGCCACATAATTTCATCAAATCCACTTGTATTTACCGAAATCTTCATTGACTTTTGTCGTTGTCGACTACAAGTCCCTACGACCGAATCAGACCCTTCTAGCTATTCTTGAATTCGATAATTCAATTTGCAATTGCTTCTAGTCCTTCTAGCGTACATGACAATAAGAAGAAAATCCTGTTTTCTCCCAACAGTTCCCAGTGTTTATATTTTGGTCGATATTGCTTCTGAAAGTCGACCTCCAGGGAAATTACACAGTTTATGGTTTTCTTGCGAAACATCAGTATAATATCCGTTGGTGCCATTTCGGGTTTGTTAGTACTGGCTTTTCGTTTTGATTTGGTCTTATTTTACGGCCTGGTTTCCGGGGACCATTGAAGTCACATGAATGAACGGAAGGAAAACATGATTCAGGTTTATTGTTGACCTACACGCCGCTGGTGGTGTTGGCAGATTTTGTTTGATACCAATTTCACCAAGTGCTTTCATCCAGCAAATGGAATTTGCGAATCTGTCATTTCAGCACATTTTGTTGGGATAAGAATGTCTTTGAAGTGGAAAAGTTGAGTCGAGTTTCCAAAGTCAAACAGTAGAGCTCTAAGCAACATGTAAACAAAGAGGAACTGGAGAAGAAGAAGTTCCCCGTTGATATTTGATCGTTCAACTTGCAGGTATATTTGTACATACCTGCATGCATTTCAGAGTACGTACGTGTGGTGGAGGAAACCCGGGTGTTTGTGGTTCCGGTAGATTCCAAGTGGCGAAGAAATTCGAGAGGAGTGCTTGAGTTACATAGTTTGTTCGACTAGCTCTGACTAAAGTTCTCATTTCCACACAAGTCTTCATGAATTCGTCAGTATTCCCACTTCTCTGGTTTGATGCAATTGAATGCCGTTTCTACCGAGTGGATTGGCAAAGTTGTTGGAATTTTGCGAGTGTTCAAATGAGATATGGGGAAAGTTATTTTCCCCTGGCGCTAGTTTTCAAGGTCTTGAGGACAGTCTTGAAAGGACATGACGGACTAGAAGGACTACAAGAGCATGTGTCTGTATTAATTATTCAGCGAATATGCCAATTTGCTGGAAGACTGTTGAGTGACACACAAGTGTTCTAACGCTTGGTGGTTTGGTTCGAGTACAAAGTAGGCTGGGAACATTTGCAAAATTAAATGGCCCTGCTGGAGTCTTCTGCTAGAGTAAAAGCAATGCTTCTAATCGAAAAAGAAGGTTTTGTCTGCGAAGTTCTTACTGCAGCAATATATTTTTAGTATTTTTTAATACTTTGAGACACAAAATTGCCATTGGCCCTGTCATTTCTAAACGTTTCTCCGAGACGTGAATCGCTAAAATGTTTCTGCAGTAAAGCCATTTTGAGCCAAAGGGTTAAGAAGGCCTTTGGCTGTATTTAGAAAAAAAATATATAAAAGTTATGAAATGTAGACCTCATTCATATAATGCAAGGCGACAGACGGAAGAGACAGAAATGACGCAGCTGTGGCGGCGACAACGGAACATTTGCGAATTCTTTTATCGTGAAATTGCTGAATTGCTGGTAGTAGAGTATTTGAGAAATACCATTTCTATTTTGTGGGGAAATGGGTTTCAGTAAAGGCAGAAAACTCTAGTAAAAATAGAGACGGAGGAAGAATTCTTGGCTTAATTTTCATGTTGAAGAAGCCAAGGAAAGTGAGGCACGTGAATGTAATTTCAGAGATTGTGTGTACGTCAGAATGGATGAAAAGCATTGAAAATTGAGGGCCAAATGGAGAAAGAAAGAATGAAATGGCAGGAAATGAATGTGCGAATATTTGGGAATAAATTTCATTTCGGCTTGTATCTGCACATATTTTGATGGGAGAAAGTACAAAGTAAAAGGGCTGTGATGGTCTTGGAACTTGAAATCTTGCATTGTGTTTTTAGATGACACGTATATCTTCTGTTCGGTTCGGAATCGGTTGTCAGCTACAGCGTTTGATATGGGTGACGTCATTTGTGAACGTGCCTTTCTGCAGCGTTTTTGGCGAGCGCTTCCCGGGAAACTTTGATGTTATAAAAAGTTGTTAACTGTTGTGTCTGGCGACAGGGAAAGGAACTTGTAAGAGAAAGTAGCAATTTACGCTAGGAGAAATTAAAAAGTTAGTGAAACTTGTAACGATTCAAGAGTCAAGTACACTGAAAGTTTTTGCACAAGAGCAGATGGTTGAAAGGTGGAAAATTCTCAGGGGGCTCATTAACGTTGTATAGGGAAAGTCGAAAAGTTTGTGAATTTTTTGCTAGATACGTATACGTGCACTTGGTTGTAAAGATACAAAGTCGGGAAAGTTTTGGTAAACTGGTGAAAGTTTCTAGAAGAAATTTGAAATGGAAATACCGCGGCTAGTCATCAGAAATAGCGGAAGAAGTTAAGTCGGCGTTTGTGTATATTTTAGAATTTTAGACGAAAATTAGCATTGGTAATGACATCCAAGCAGGCTGAAAGCGAGAGTTGCGGAAGTTAGTTTTTGCAAGGATATTATGGCGCCCATTAAAAAGAGTTACGGGTCCCAGAGGTACTGTTGTTGTTGTTGGCGGCGGCGGCTGCCGCCGCTGGAGAAAGCACTTCGGTTTGAATACGTTGTGTGCTGGTAGAAATTCTAAGATTATCTTGAAATATTTGTACTAGAAGTGGTGGAAAAGTGCTAACGTAATTCCTTGGGATGTGTATACATAGAAATGTAATTGAACTCGAGGCGTGTTGCAGTAGGTTAGGTTGTGGTATTGCCCGGAGGAACCAGGTTAGGTTTCAGGCTATGTAATTTCTAGAGAACACGTTGCTTGAAGTGTTTTTGGTTCTGTACTAGAAGGAAAATGTCTGATGATGTGGATACGAGTCTTGTATTCTTGATTGTGTTAAATAGGAAAAGTAGCAGCTGCTGGAGAAAGTCCTGCTGCTGTTGAAGATTTCGTTATCGAGTCAGTCAGGAGGCAACAGTAGCCAGATGGCGTTTTTGATGCAAAAAGTGCGGTGTGAAATTTGGTGGTAAAGCGAGCAAAAACTTGGAGAAAAAGTTGTTGTAAGCAAGCGAGTGTGGCTGGCCTTTGAAATGCAATGTGGGCTTTGTGGTTCTGGAGTTGTCGGTTTTATTGCTGGTGGTTGCGGAGAAACCAATAAGGCACGTACATGACAATAGAAGTGTGGGATGAATTGGAAGTAAAGAACAAAGATTAGCGAATTTGTGGTCATCCGAGTTGAACGGCTAGCTAAAAGAACTAAAAGGCTGCTGGAGAAAGGCGCCTAGAAACCAGAGTCGTTCCAGACAGGAGACCTGAGAAAGGGTATGCTGGTAGAAATTGAGTGTGACATGAAAGAATAGAATTTGGGTTGACTGGAAGTGAGTGAGGCAAGGCATTTCTATTGATGTTTGTGGGAGATTGTAGACGGTGGAGTTGTGGGAAAAATCATTTGAAAGGCGAGTGGGTTGCTGGTGGGCTTAATGGATTCATTAACTGATTGAACGGCTGTTGGGTTGTGATGTTATTTTATAGGGCGGAAATTGGAACCTGTCACATTGACTAACATTGGCTTTTTCATTTTATATTACAGAACTAAAGGGAACCGAAAATGAGGAGATAAAAAGAGGAAGAACAACATGGTCCGAATACTGACATGCCACCATTTTGGAGGGCAGAAGATTGGAAAGTGCGAAGAAGCCCATAGTTTGTCAGTGGCTGGAGACTGGATCGTGGTCGGCCTTGAACATCAAGTCAACGTCTATGCGGCCGAACCCCATAAAGAGCTCTGTGGAAGCAAGATTTGTGTGACTGAAGCATGGAATGGAACGACGCGAGATGGCGGAGAGATCGGCACTGGTCCTATAACGTTCCAGCGTGGGGGCGGAGGAGGGCCTTTTGGAGGATCTTCGAAGGTGACGAGTCCGGTCAGTTTGATGAGTCCTGGAGTGACGCGGAAGGATGTGACGGAAGCGTTGATGAGCGAAGGACAAATGAAGTTGTCGCATTCGTTTGCGACAGTGGATCTGATAGACAGCATTAGCTACAATAGGCGGGGCGGCTACTTGCTATGTCTGGAGACGAGGGACCAGTTTGGGAGTGGCTCGGCGAGTTTGACGGGGTCCATGACATCTTCGACGAATTCGACGCGAGGGTTTCTGAAGACGATCCGGGTGTACTTCAACTGGGATAATGAGAACCAGTCGAGACCGATGAGAGCCAGAATTGCGGGGCTGGTGTCTCCGGGCGAACCGGAGGAAGATAGCTTGGGGATGGTGGAACTGCCTCAACCAGCGCCGATTCCCGGGGTGACGGCGGCAGGACAGCAAGTGGTGGCGGTGTCCAGCTGCCAGGTTATGGGACACGTGGCGGCGCTGACTGATGGGGGAAATGTTCACCTGTATACGTTCAAGGTGAAGGATAGCAAGCAGGGAAGAGGAGGACAGTATTCGGATTTCGACTTTACTTACACGATTGAAGCGGGCGGGTTGAACAACGATGGACAGCTGAGGGTCAGCTTTGCGACGAATGTTTTGGCGGTGTCGAACAGAACCAAGGCTGCTGTGTTCCGGATCTCAAAGTCAAGTCGGCTGAGGGGAAGGAGTTTGAGCAACGCGTCTTCAGTCAGTTCATCGGTTTCAAGCAAGGCTTCGGCAAAGTCTCCGATGACGCCAATGGGAGGACGACCTGTGCTGACGGTGGCGGATGAAGAATGTCGTCAGAAGGTGTGTGAGAAGGTTGTGTATGACCCCAAGAACGAGGCGGTCAAGGTTCATGTAAACCTAGTGGAGAGGACGAACGAAAAGAGGAAGTTTCCGGAAATGGGGCCTGGGTATAGTGAAGAGTTCCAGGAGGAAATTGGGCTAATGAATAAATGCCGGCTGATTTATTCGAAAGGAGGCGACGGGGTCACTTTGGAAGACCTTTTGCGAGTAACGGTGGGGGCTGAGGTTGGAGGAAATGCGAATGAGAGTTTGGCTCAGGTGGACGTGTATCCGATTCGGGTTCGAGGTAAGTAAGAGTAGAATTGATAAAAAATTGACTGCAAAATGTATTAGACGGGCGGAAGACTGTGATGTGAATATTGATGGCGTTTTAATGGATTCTTGTTTGTTTGTTATTGTAGACGATCTGGGTGGAATATGCTGTGTTGTGGGAACCTGCAGCCAGGCATTCGTGTACCACATTGGAGGGAAAGCGGGCGACATGGTATCTCGTGTTGTAACATATCCGTTGACGGCCCCTTTGGTATCGTTTACTTTCGATGGGATATTCTTCCATGCGTTGACCGAAACTGGCCTAGAGACGTATACATGCCGGCATTTGTACTACGCTCTAAGGGATGTGGAAGGCTTTGAACGATACAAAAACGTGAGTTGAACCGGGGATGGTGATAAAGCCATCATAATTTATCGTAATGGCTTCTTGTTTGGCATGGATAATTCATGAAGGAAAGAATGAAATTGGTTCTATTTACTTTTCTAGGATTGCTTGTTCCAGTACGAAACGCCGAGTTTGGTAGGAATAAGGCCATTTATCGGAGTGAGACACATGAGGGCTAATGAGTCTACTTTGTGCCTGTTGTCTTCTCCAGCTGGCGGAGGGCAGTCTTCGGGAGAGTAAGTTTGATACGTACATCGGGCGAAAAAATGATATTCTGGAGAAAAGGTGTAACTTGGGATATTTTTTAGGGAAAGTTCTTGGACGATATATGCTCTCCGTCTACCGACTGTGGAAATGTTGTACGAAGACATCAGCAAAGCTGCAATGACCGCCAAGCTGAATAATCCCGACACATACATCACTTTGACATCTGAGCTGCATTTGATCCTCCGGTCGTACATCAATGCTAATCCGAGTCTAGAAAGCCAGTATGTTCAGCGATACAGAGCCACTTGCAAGTCCATGGGAATCGAGGATTGCAAAAGAGCGTCCGGCATGATCGATGAAGCACTGGGGATGAATGATGGGACTGAAAAGTATATGAAGGAGCTTGCGGGACAAGAAATGCTGGATCGTGGAGTCACTTTTCTGAATATGTCAGGAATGGATTTGAAAACAATGTTTGACGAAGAAAATAACATGTATGTCAAGGACAAGAAGATGCAAAGGGGGATTACGAGATTCATCAATGTGAGGATTGAAGAATGGATTGATTCACCGAATAAAGCATTGCCGCCAAAGTTAGCAGGAGCTTTGACGGAGTTTTTGTTGGGTAGTTCAATGGAAGCGCTGGTTAGGATTGTGGTGAATGTTCCTGCCATGAGGGAAAGTAATAGTGCGAAAATGTTGGAGGTAATACTTGTTAAATTGGAGTTTTAAGTTAGTATTTGGAAGAGATTGGCAGAATTTACAAGTGTTTCTGTTTTTTCAGATTCTGAAGAAGTATGCGGAAGAAAAGGGATATACCAGAGATATTACGACGGCATTGCTGTTGACTGTTGTGAGCATTGGAGGATGCGAGAAACCAACCAGAGCACAAGTCAAAGAAATACTCAGCCAAAACCAGTCCAAGAGCTTGGAATCGATTTTCAGGATTGGCTGGTTACTGGATATTGGTGGAGCGAATCGGGCTAAACTAACAGATTTGACGGTGTGCATGTCCACTGCTGGATATTCTGTGCCTGAAAAGGTGAAATAGAAGCTTGAAGATGGGAAAAGCTGTGATCAACTTACTAAAGTTTGATGTTAATTACAGGTTATCTGCGAGAGTCTAGCATCAGGAGAAATTCGTCTCAATGATGTTCTAGCCGCCTTCAGTCAAGGGATAAGCCTGAACTCAGAAACAGATATCCAAAAGGCGTTGACAAGGACATTGACTCAGGTCATAGAAGGCGTTCTGGTAGAGAAGCTGATATGCTTTGAGAAAAAGCAAGACACTTACAACATTTACGAAACGTCGAAGAAAGTAAATGGTCAGCTGGAGTCTTTAACAAATGGCTATGCACCAGAAATGACTCTGAACGACGACGAGAAGCTGGCCCTGAAATCTTTACTGAGAAACTATCTTGCACATGTCACTGTCAAACCTTCAGCTGGATACAGCAGCGGAAGGAGATCAAGACCAAGTTCCGGCGGATCCATCGAAAGGGTTAGAGTCAACAGCTATTCTGGAGCTAGGCCCGGATCTCCAAGATCAATTTCGCCTGCCGGTTCAGATAACGAAGACAAGTATAGACCAGATAACAACATCAATGAAATAACAGAATCCAGCTTGGGCATATTTGGACAAGTTCCAGTATTCTTGGCTCATATTTTGAAAGATAGTGATCATCCGATCGGATCCGCTTCGACTTTTCAAATGGTCATGAATTTGCCTGGGGCGTCGGATGATACCAAAGAAAGTTTCATGAAGCTGAGTGTAAGTACTTCTTGTGCTCATTTGCTAACTCAATCATCTTTTATTAATGCTAATCCGGATGTTTTGGTGCTTTCAGAGCCTCCTGGCTAGTCCGCTCGGAACGTTGTCGGAAACTCTTGAAACCGTCAAGAACTTTTTGGAAACCAAAGGGCAATCTGGTCAAGTTCTTCACACATGCCTGCAGCTTTTATCCGACCCCACGGAACAAGTAGTCACCACATTGATAGCAAAATATCCGTTGGCCATCATGTATTATGCTAAGGTATTTTTCAGATCATGTTTATCACCATTCTCGTAATATATTTAACGTTAACCTGTATTTGACCTTGCAGGAAATGCTCGGCAAATCTCCCATAAAATGGAAAATGCTAGTTCAAAAGCTTAAAGAAAAAATTTACGCCAACTCTGACGACGCAGATATATTTTCCACAATCATCGAAAGTAAGGCCATTCAACAGTGTTCGCTACAATTTTGATTTCAAACTTAATTAATTAATCTAACATTTGTTCCAGGTGTATACCTCCACCTAGCCAATACTCTGAGTCCTACAGAGCTCGAACAAGTGCTCGACAAAGCCGAAGAGAGCTCCAAGTACTTTAAAGCTTGTAGACGCACTGAATTAGCAAATACCTACACCAATATGGTCATGCAGCTATCGAATGAGTATCTGCAATCGTAATATATCAAGCTGAACGTAGTTCCTAATGTAAAGAAATGCAATATTTTCAAAGTCAATGCAAAGCGCTCTCCGTGGATACTGCATGTAGGCATAAAATGCACATGTTCGCCTGTAAAGTCAGATGTATTCAGATGCGTTGCCTTGTATTCCGCAATGTGTTCTAAATTATGAATTTGTCGAAGAAGTTTGGTCAAATATTTTGTAACATGAAGCAAAAGGTAATATCAAGTCAGAATTTCCCCAAATTATACATAGTGCTTGATAGTCCATGTACTGTAAGTTGACAAATTGCTACTGCTTAGATATAGTCTCGAGTAAGGGTTAACAATGCCAAAGATCATTATACTACCGTATAACTAATCAATTGCCTATCGCTTTTACATTTAAAGACATGCGTATGAATTGTGCTGTGATGCTAATAAACGCTATTTTCACTGACGATGTTGAAAGGCGATAGTCAACTTTCACTCATTGCTGCATGGTGACGGGCCTCCAGAAAACTGGATCAGTATGATGAGATAGGTGACGACCATTGCCATAACCTTAAAATACGAAGCAAAATGTAACTACATGATCTTGTTGAAATTGAATCTAATGGACTTCTTACAGATGCCAGCATGTGATTGTTGATGACAACGAAATGCCCAGGAGATATAACTGGAGGCTTCAACGTGAATTTAGCAGCAACATGTTGTACTTTAGCTGTGAGAGCCAGAGAGTCTTGAAGTCCAATCGCTGAACCCAGTTCGTTCCCGAATTTTTGAGCCTACAGTCAAGAATTCAGAATTCATCAAGGTACTTGAGCACTTCAGGTATCATCAGCAAGAACATACCTGAGCCGTGACCTCGGATCCTGCTCCGCATAACAGCGCAAAAACAATAAAGTTAGCCAGCAATCTGGTACACTCTGCAAACATGAATCCCCAACTTGGAGAGTACATAATATCCAAAAAGTTCTCAGCAACCATACAGAAGCTTGTGAAGATCAAATCCAGCCCCAGCACTAACATGAGGACCAGCATCGGAACTTGTACTTCTAAATTCAGCTTTTCCACAATCGTCTCCAATGACTCCCCAATAGTCATGACCTTCTTGACCTGGTCATCGATGGTCCATATTTGCTTCTCGGTCTTCTCAGCCTTTGTCAGCGATTTCAAGTACCATGCTAAATTCCCAAAAAGACCTGCGATCGCCTTGGATTTGCAC
Organism: Sphaeridia pumilis; assembly: GCA_034698345.1. Taxonomy (NCBI): domain Eukaryota; kingdom Metazoa; phylum Arthropoda; class Collembola; order Symphypleona; family Sminthurididae; genus Sphaeridia; species Sphaeridia pumilis. The sequence continues at coordinate 10,416 of JAQGBJ010002742.1, forward strand.
AGGCTAACCAGTACAAGCGCCATATAAGATCGAGCGACCCACAAATACCCGAACATGGATACAGCAGCAATGATTGACCTACTATTGAAACCAAATGCTTGGAACATGACAGCGACAACAGCAACCTTGACAAGGAAGGCTACAGAAAAGCTGTCCAGGGCTACCAAAACTGTGGACCAATTGGCTACTTTCTTCAGCTTCGTTACGGATTTCTCATAGTGGATTTTGGTTTCCGGGTCTTGGCTCATAAGTTCAGCTACTTGAAGAAAAGCCGAGTTCAATTGATTTTCAATGTCCGTGACACTTCGTCGTTTCCAGATAATGACCAGAATCATCAAGAATCCACAGAACTGCGCGTTGAATTCAATGAAACCGTGACTGAAGTACGTGACCAACGGCTGGGGACCTCGCGGATCACCGAAGAGAAGATCGACAGAAACTGATATTCCGATCAGAGAAGCAAGGTTCCAGATCGGGACCAGAAAGAGGTGCAAGTACCAAAACCGCCCTGCCGAAGCGTGGAAGGACCAGCGAAGAGTTTTGGGGTTCCAGTAGAAAGGCCAGTAGCCTGCCAATCGAGCTACTCGGGTCGGCCATTTTGTAATTACGTAGAGGTCGCTACAGTCGCTAGTGTCAAGATCTTTTGCGTGGTCAAGCTCAGGGATTGGAAAAACTGTTGAGTGGAATGAAGCCATTTTTGATCGAAAGTCAAGAGGCTATTAAGGCTACGGGTGTGGCTTTAATAAAAAAGGGAAACAAGGAGATCTAGGCAATTTAGAAAATGCTGTTTGTTTAAGGGCATGGAGAAACAAGCGAGTTTTCATTATCGTCCTGGCGAAATTGGTAGATGATTAGGGCGTATGTGAGGATAAGACTGAACAACTGTGGGCCAAAGTGGATTAATGTAGATAATTTCAGTAATCAAACAAGTCAATTAATTAATCAAGATCCTGCTCACCTTTCCAACGAAATCATACGTGACATAAAAGAACTGGAAGCGAAACGCGTACTTTCCATGCAGGATGTCTCCAGAGATGGCGCTGTGGAGAAAACACACTTCTTCGCTCGCCTCAGGTACCATGCGGTTGAAGCGGCGCATGAGCTTCCGCGGGATTGATTTTAACTGCGCAAAGTTTTCAGTCTTACAACCAGCGCCATCTACAGAATTTTGTTTAGAAAATCTTACACTTGAATGAACATAGGCTCCAGCCATCAACAGGAGCACCAAAGTAACAAAGTACTGCAAAGGCTCCAAAGTCATCCACCAACTTCCCGAAAACATGTCCGGAAGATGTTTGGCGTAAATCGGTAAGAAAACAAGCGTTAGGCAACAGCAAACTGCTCCAAAGATGTCGCTGCCTGTATCCAAGCAGTCTTTGATTTTCTTCAAGATTGCGAGTTTCTAAACCAAAAACCTGTGGTTTCAAAATTGTCTTTAAATTAATATATTTTCTGAAAGCTACTTACATTTTCCCAATCATCCAAATCTGCTCGACCACCATCAAAAGACCTTACAAAATCTCGAACAACAATCAACAGACCGATAACGCAGGACAATGAAAAGACGTAGGAAAAATGCGAGACGATCAGGTTTACTATGAACGTTGTTATTCCAGCGGTGGCCAAAATTGGCTGGGTTACTATACAAAAATCAGCAATTCGAAAAGTTTTTCAAAATTTCATGAAAAGTTAAATCTGTCCTTACCGTTTTGATATTCTGGCGGAACCTGCAAACCCAAACTGCCGACATACAATCCGGAAGCCGAATGGACGAACCATTTGTAGAACTGCTGGAGGGTTTGAACTCCATATTTTCGGTGAAAGCAGAATATTTCGGTGGCCAGCCAAATAAATTGGTAGAAAGTTGGGATAAATGGAGTCAAATTTGCTTTCAGAATCTGTAAATATTTATTTTACAAACGGTTTTTTGAAAAAGAGCGGGATTTTTTGGAACTTACATCCGCACCAGTTTTCGCGCCGTCAGCGCCCTCTTTCGGCTCATCTTCAATCATACCGCAAATTTCATCCAACTGGTTGAGAAAAACTACTAGTTTCTCGCGTTTGCTCCATAACATTAACAGAATACACCACATGATAATTGCCCAGAAACAAAAGCCAAGGATTTCTAGAAACATTTCCGTGTCGATTTCGGTTTTGATGCCGGAAATGGCAAAGAAGCATTGGAGGGACAAGGATGTGGCGGAAAAAATGTGGACGAGGAAAACGAGGAGCTGAAATAATTTTAAACCTTGAGTTCAAATTTCAGGGTACCCTTTGAACCAGAAAACAAAATTTTCGTACCTTTCGAAGAAACCATGGATTTGAGTAGAACTTGCCATCTTGATCGCGTTGGATCCGAAAAGGAACAATGAGAAAAAAGGCTAGAAGGTTCACGTTTCCACGTATTATTTTTACGGCCAAGTGCATTTTAAAAATCCTGAAGAAACTCTAGCATCCAGAACATTTGAAACCTGATTCCGTACTGAAGAATTGGAGGAAATATACTAGTACGCCGTTAGTAAACAGGCAATCGCATGCGGATTGGGTTATTATAACGTTGACTGATGAATGATGGCGGAGTAGGTTAGAACAACGCTGACAAGCTGTAAAAAATAATGGATTTTCGTGATACGAAATAGCAAAAGCAATTCAGATTCAATTATATTTTCATAATTGATAGCGATTACCGTTCCAGTAAACGAGTACGTTACAGTAATGAAAGCAAACGTGTAGCCGTAGTGGCCAAAGTAGACCTGGGACGAGACGGCGTTGTGAAAGTATTGGAGGTCAGAGCTGACGGACGGCAGTAGATGGCGCGCGCGGCGGAGAGTTTTTCCGGGGATTGAGTACAGCTATATACACAGGATTCGCAGTGCATTATAATAGCATTCAGAATTACTTCAAGAAATAAATTAGCTACAGAATTCATGATTAGAAAAGTAGCCCTTGAGATTCACATAAATTGGCATTAAAAATCCCAGTGTCTAACCTGTCGATGGACAAAAGAGCCAAGTCCAAGCAACACCATGTAGTAGGTCAAATACGGCGCACTCGACAGGCTGACTTCCCAACTGCCTCGAAATAACGAAGGAAGAATCTGCGAATATAACGGAACAAAAACGGTTGCTCCGAAAAAGAAGAGGACACCCAGCGTTTCGCTTTGCAGGTCAAGGCAATTTTTCGTCTGTTCCATTAAGGTGAGAATCTGGAAAGCGACGACAAATTAAACCGAATGGTTCAAAACACACTTTATTTTGGTGTAATTCTTGGTTCTGACCAAGTCCCAGGCTTCAAGGTCGAAACGAGGACGCTGGAGAAGCTTATGGATTTTTGAAGTGCAGAGGGCGCTGCAGACGATAAACCATAGGCTGAGATTGTAGGCAAAATGCGCTATGAACATGTTGAAGATGTGTGAAAAGGAGAACAGGTAACCTGGAACTGCAATAAAAAAGAGTTAGTAGAACGACAGCTGACCCCGAATTCATAATAGATTTAAACGTGTGTAAATACTTTGAGAATCAACCCAATCCGGCCATATAGTTGACACGTTTGCGCTGTCAAGTTCTTCCGCAAGACTATTGCTTTTATACAGTCTAACCAATAGCGTGAGTTCTGTTAAAATCCAAATACTTTCCACAACTAAAAGTATCGTTCCGCAAAGGAAGCAAGAGGATCTGGAGGGTTTTTCCACCGAAGTCGAAGTCGAACACTCCTTAGAAGAGCCGCTTTTTGGGCGAGTTGTTTCCACGAGAAGAAGAGCGTGGGAAAGCCTATTACTAGTGTTCAAAGCTTCGATGAGCACATCGGATCGGTACCAGGTCCACCAGACGAAGGTCACAACGCAGCAACCCCACACTGAAATGGACAGTCGATCGACAAACTTTTGGGCAGCCGAGCTCCAAGGCTTGGACTGGAAAATACTGGCGATTCCGGTCAGACATTCTGTGAGTGCTATCGATTGGATAAGAATACATAAGAACTGGAAGAAACAAATATGAGGATTTTGATCGAGAATCAAGACGAAATAATCACAGTTCCAGTTGTAACTTAACTTCAACCAACTTTAAAAATTTTACCTTCCGAGCTTTAGTCGAACTTTTGAAGAATCCCTTGGCTTTCTCATAACCAACTTTGAAGGGCAACAAGCCAATTAAAGACAAGGAGCTCAAATAAATGTAGAGCATTTTGATTGACCAGTGCATGGGAATCTGTATTAGGCGCTTTGATGAGGATAACATTTTTTGAATTTTATTACACAAAATTAGCAAGAAACTGTGAATTTGGAAAATCGCGTGTATTTTTGAAGACTAACTTTTCCAAGACCAATTTTAGAAAGAGTTCGCCCTAATTGAGATTGGATTGATAAATTATGATTGCATACGTGAGGACGAGTCCGAGAACCTGCGTAAAGTAAACACATTAACAGCATATGGCAAACAAACGCTTTTGTGAATATAACCAGTAAAAAAGCTTACAGTTCCTGTGCCAGCGTAAGTAACCGTGAAAAAAGTTAATGTGATGCCAAATTGACCTGAATGCACTTGCGAAACGAAGGCTTCGTGCTGAAATCTGACCTCAAGCGGCATCGATGGGATCGATGAGTTCCACCGATTCAAGAGCTTGCGCGGTATTGATTGCATCTGAAAAATGTATTTTCATTGAGGTTTTGAACCTTAAGTTGATTTTAAGGAAAAAATTACCTTGTAATGAACGTAAGAAGCGAGGAGCATCACAGCCGCCAACAATGAAAAATATGTCAGTTGCTGACTGATGCGATGCTCTTTTTTCAT
>JAQGBJ010002743.1:0-15204 GCA_034698345.1 Sphaeridia pumilis
GCGATGATTTTTTCGAACAGCTGGTTGAGCGCTTGATTAGAATGCGTTACGATAAGAGTTCGCTGATCAGGGAAGTTATGATAGATGTTCGAGATGATCTGAGTGGCCACATCCGTTTTTCCAGTTCCAGGAGGTCCAACAACTAAAGTTAATCCTGGCTGCATCCCGCTTCGTATAGCTTCTACTTGTGTTGGAGTAAACCATACCATGTTGCTAATTGGAAAAAACCAATCAATGATCGTCACTTCATACCTTCAAATGGTTATTGAGAACTTCGACTTACAAATTAGGCACGTTTGCAGGATATGGCCCTCGACTGGGCAAAACGTAAGGTTGGACAACGATTGATTTCTCCCCGTCTTCTGGTTCTTGAAAAGTGAGCCTGCAACAGTGAAAGGACAGGTCAGTACGGAATTGACGCTTCTGACAAGATTGTTCGACTGTCAACTTACTTGAATGGACGCTCAACCCGACCAGGGAACTTTGGCTGCTCCTTGACTTCTATTTTATGTTGTGGAAAGCTTTCTTTAATGTGATCCAGATTAAGAAAAGTGTCGTTGAAATCCAACACCGACAGTTGAGAATCCATTCTGAAAAGATCATGCGTTTACTTACAATAAACAGTTACGCTTCTATCTACTGTATTTTTAGAGACTTACTTGGAGTAATGAGCTGACCCAGGATCACCATACCCCAGGACAATATCATGCAGCCATTCAGGTACCACACAATTGATGTTCATCAAGTCTCTGATAGTTTCTAGTACAGCTTTGAAGTTGTTCTCCTTGGGCTTTCGACGAATGAAAATATTAAAGGTTTCATACACATCCTCTGCTCCCTTCGTGCTAACTGCATCCATGTCCATCTTGTACTGATTCGTGTCCAAAGATACTCTGAACGTTCGAGCTTCTCCCGTCAAGACTGGTTTAGATTCAGGTCCTTCTTCAATAAGTCTACCGCTAGAATCAAGCATCCCGTCGATTTCACATCCGCGAACATGCACCAACCCAACTTGGGAGATGAAGTCGCCCTTCAAATCATAACGGATAGCTGAAAAAATCACATCAACATTTGAAACAACTATCTATTATCGATAACCAGCGAACCAGCCTCGTGATTGTCGTGATTGAGTATTCATACCTGCGGTATTTTGTGGTCTCACAGTCACTAAAAAGCAAGCATCGTGCCTTCGTAAACTTTCCCATTCTTGTTTGACCTCGCTCCGAACACTGAGGTTGACGGTGATGTCTGCTCGGACTCTAGACGGCTTATCTTCGCCCAGGTTGGGTTTGGCCACATCAACAATAGCGAAACCAGTAATAGGTTGGGCCATTCGAGCCCAACCATGGAACAAAGTCGTACCATTCTCGGCTCTCCATGGTTTCAAGCGAAATACAGCGTCTTCAATATCTTGTCTTATTTGGTCTGGGGAACAAGTCGAAACATTATATCAAACGTAAATGATACAATATTACAAAACAGCGAGTTTGATCACTTACATGTGCTCTCCAAGCGAAACAACTGAAAGTTTCTCAGAAGATAGTCATGAAGTGTTAAAAACTGCAAGTTCAGCTTCGGCAAGACGAGAACCTGGCCACTGGTGGTGTGATAATCTGAAGGAACGACATTCTCGTCCCAAATCATTTCTTCAGTCGGATACAAAGCCATTGCATTCAAGCGCTTGATTTGGGAAATCCTGCGTTCATACTTGTGAACCAAAGCTTCTAGGATGAGCTGCTCTGATGAACCATCGTCGTCATTGTGAATGACATGCAAAGACTTCGCAAGTTCTCTCAGTTTGCCCTGCCTACAAATAAAAATTAGTTTACAGTTGTTCACAAAGACTCATTCTCTGTATGATACTCTGACTTACTCAAGTTGTTTGAAACTGCTGATGATGGCTTCTCTGGTGTCAACACTATTGACGTTACTCAAAGCAAACTTTCGTAGCTCTGGGAATTTTTGGAACAAGATTTCCTAACAGAGAAACATTCGTAAGCTATTATTCTTTCATTAGCAGAGCCAAAACCCTCAACTACGGTGAACCTTACCTGCAGAGCAGTGATTTTATTGTAATGAACCGTCATCACTTCTAGCTCCGACATTGGATCTCCCGTTTCATTACAAATCTCGAACTGGGCGTAGAACCGTAGCCGATCTAACAGCTGTTGTTCAAAAACAAAATAGTTAGTTAGTTTCAGAATTTTCTATCGAATTTACGCAGTTTGACGTCAGAAAAACCCATACCTGCTTGAACAGCCTGCCGCTTGCATGCTCACTTAGAGGACACAGATGACATTTCACGAGCAGATGCAAGTCATCAATAACCACGTTGAGATACCGTCTAGTTGGCAATAACGCCTGGAGGTCAACCATCAATTCAATGAATCGTTCACAGTAAAGAACAAAGTCACGGGGTAATTCTTCAACGGTGTAATCTGGCTTGAAAATCATTTCCAGAAAGTTGGAGATCAAATTCTTGAAATAAGATCTGTTGAATATATTCTGCTGTTTCTTGTCTTCTGGTTCTTTTTCTTCCTTCTTCAAGAGTGATTTCCAGTACTTCCTCCATTTCGGGAACCTGGTGAATTCTTCTTCTCTCCGGCCCTTTAACAAAAATCAAGTAACTTTCAGCTTCTTCCTTGAATATTTTCAAGACAGACATGGAACGTTTTTTGTAGTATCAACGTACCTCTGAGATACAATGCCATGTTTGGAACGACACCAAGCTTTGAACCTGCTTCCTGACCAAGTCTATCTCCAGTGACGAAAATGCAACATTCAAAAATGTCAGGATTGTGCATTTTTCAGGTAAGCTCGTGTTCTTATCAAGGGATCCTCTTAGAACTCGTACGAAGAATTTACGGAACTTTTCTTCATCCGAAGTGAACGCCTAGTAAGAATAATTAACAATTATTAGTCGAACCTTCAGTACATTTTCTACCCTCCAAACTTCAGTAAGACGACTCACACTCCATATTTTCAAGCCTTCTCGACTTTTCTCGTTCACCATGCAAACTATGGACATGACATGAGCAAAGGTGGACTTTTCATCGTCAAAGTTTGGCCATAAGTAGTTCTCCAGATATTGACTGATTTCCAACAAGGCTATTCTTCTTGCTTGGAAACTGAAATCAAGAATTTCAGATTTAAGATTTGTTTTTGCTATCTATTTGGTATTTGACTTGAGTGTGAACGTCTTACTTGGCCTTGAAAATTTCCGCATCGTAGATGTCTCGAACAACCGCCGGGTCGAATGGTGCGTGTTCATCAGTGTTGTATGACGCCCAGTATTTATGAGATAACTGAAAGACAAGAGAAACATTGTCGATCTGTGCGTTACAAAGACAGCCAATTTGGAGCAAAAATTTACCTGGGTAATCTTATCGGCGTTAATTTGTTCCACCGACGGAATGAATGATTTGGTTCGCTTCTTAGTTTCTGAAGTCGTAAGTTTAACCATCTTGAAAGACTATGGAGATCTTGGATCTCCACTGTACTGGAAAACAAGCAGATTGAAACTCGAAATACACCAAAATTGGAATTTTTAACAGAGTTTAAGAAAAATGCAAAATTCCGCACAGCTCATTCGAAAAATGAGATGTAAACAAACATCCCAACGTCAAAGCCGGTGTAATAGAGCACGCACGGAGGCGCGCGGTGTAAAATAAGTTTGAATTTGCCGCATGTTACTCGATGGTTCTTTTCGAAGCTTTTATACAATGATGTTCGTGAATCAGCGGAATCTTCAGTTGAAGCAACAGCACCCAGTGTGAGCCGGCTTTTGTTTGTGAATGACATTCAGAAAATAATATTTTGAAAACATTCTTAACTTGTATTTTTCGAACATTTGTGATTCATCAACTGCGTTAAAATGAGTTCCATCGGTACAGGCGTAAGTTACCACAAAAAATTATCTCCGTAAACTAGCATTTCTGAACACAATGCGTTTCTGAAAATTGTATTTAATCATAACAATGCTTTCAAAATGAAAATTTATAATTGTGCGTTATTATTCCAGTACGATCTCTCAGCTTCTCAGTTTTCACCTGACGGACGTGTCTTCCAGGTTGAATACGCTCAAAAAGCAATTGAAAACAGCGGGTATGAAATGTTTTTGATTTTATTCTGAAACGATCTTCTTGGATCAGGATCTCGTATTTCATCATTTCGTTTCAATTTTCAGAACCGCCATCGCCCTTCGTGGAAAAGATGGGGTCGTCTTCGCTGTTGAGAAAATTGTAACTTCAAAATTGTACGAACCTGGTGCAAATCGCCGATTGTTTTCTGCTGATCATCACATTGGTGTAGCTATCGCTGGACTTTTGGCAGATGCTCGTCAAGTTGTAGAACATGCAAGGACTGAAGCGAGTAACTACCGCGGAGAATACGGAAACAGCGTACCGATCAAGGTAATTTTGGGTGTTTACTTATGGAATCTTTGCTCAGTTGAAATAAAGGGTAACTAACTATGTTCCTCTTACATAATTGCAGTACTTGACCGAAAGAGTAGCTGGATATATGCACGCCTACACTTTGTACAGTTTCGTTCGCCCATTCGGCTGCAGTGCGATCTTGGGAACCTGGGATAAGACATCTGGAGCTCAGATGTACAATGTTGACCCTTCTGGAGTCTATTATGTGAGTTTTAATTCTCTCCATATAGTTTCGGATCTGTAGTTCATAGTTTGAAATTCTAAAATTTGTGTTGGCTTCAGGGTTATTTTGGATGCTCCATCGGAAAGGCGAAACAATCCGCCAAAACTGAAATGGAGAAACTGAAGTTCACGGAAATGAGTTGTGCCGATTTGATCAAGGAAGCCGCAAAAATGTAAATATCTTTTTCTTGTTGTTCCCATATCCTAGTTCGAGCAAGTAACTGAACCAATATTTTAACGCTTTGTAGCATTTACACCGTTCATGATGCTGTCAAGGACAAATCTTTCGAGCTGGAACTGAGCTGGGTCGGCGAACACACCAATGGTAAACACGAGAAGGTTCCTGACGATGTTCACACTGCTGCTGAAGCTTACGCCAAAGCTTCGCTCGAAGAAGATTCTGACAGTGACCTTGATGAATCTTAAAAAGTGTCTCCGCTTCAATCTGTATTTCCACACTATAAGCTAATTTTGGTATGAAGTGTTGTCCACTACTGGTATAATAAACATTTGTTACAGATTTGTTCTTGGCTTTATTACATTTTAAAGCAAAGTACATAAGAAATTGAAGAGAGTTTAGGATTTCAGTCATCGTGTTTGTTATGATGGCCATCGTCATCACCAGAATGATGCTTCTTATCGAAAAATGTTTCCTTATTCGCAGGCTCGATATCATGCTTAATGGCAAATTCAACCAGATCTCTTCTCATTGCATAAGCATCTTCTCCATCCGCATAGTACTTTGGCTCAATCTCGTTGATCTTGAATTTGAGGGTAGTTGTGTATAAACTTAGGGCTGCTCGGTTGCTCTTTCTGACATGTAGCGAAACGTACTTGGCGTTGAAACATTCAATCATTGATCGAGATGACTGGTCCATTAGCTTCTGAGCGATTCCAAGACGCCTTTGGAAGAAATACAAGGGTTATTATTTTTCTTCAAAATCAACATCAACCTTCAGCAAAAACCCAGAAAAAGAAACCTACCTATGTGACCGTTGCACAGCAAGGGAAGTGATATGCCCATGTGGTACATCATCAGACTCTTCTTCCATTTTCGCCAGCACGTATCCCACAATCTTCTTCTTGTCGTCTTCAGCGACGAAACTTAGCTGTGGCCATGACAACCCGTGGTAGAAATAATACTTCATTTGATAGTTTTCTGGCAAACACAACAGGTTGCAGTGTTGCATGTTCATGAGGTCTTCTGGTCGGGCTACTCTAACGTTCACCATTTTGGCTAGTTATTGTTAACTGCGGCACAATCCCAAAAAATTATCCGTTTGGTGCGGTTTTGGTCCGAGCTATGACAAACAGCAGCAAAAGTTAGACTTTGTACACATTAAGTTTGGTTCAAATTTCAAGCAGATATTGTATTACCTTACCTCAGATCTACAAAAGACGATTTTTTATGCGGTCAAAGATCAAAATTTCAGTTGATTCCAAATAATAACATTGAATTTCGATGCTCTCGCGTGGTACCTAAAATCGGCTTCTCTCTTCAAAACTGTTCACATTTACCGCGCAAGCCATCGAGTACACCAAAAGCCATAGATTCTCCACTTTCTCTCCCACATTAGAAAGGATGCATCAGCAACCGTAGTCGTTGCTGATTTCATGCATGAGATGCATTGGGACAACCGAGCCTGCAGTCTGCGCAGCAAAGCAAATTGCGCTGTGGACTGTGCAAAAGTTTGTTATTGTGTACGTATTTAAATGCGAAGCCACTTTAAGCAATAGTACGAATATCATCGCGCTTACGACAGGTCATTAACAGCGTTAGGGAAAGTTTTTCGTTAATATTTCAACACTTGCTCACAGCGATATCGATACAATCGTTACCTTCATTGCTATTAGAAAATCTCATTTTCCGATACAAAACAAGTTAAAAATTCTGGTCAATTCGTCGTTATTGTTTGTTATCATTTTGATTTTGACTTTTTACTGTGATCAATGAGGAGTCGAACAGCTGATTTACCTGAAGTTTTGATTCTGAAAGCAAAACAATACATGTGTATGATTGCGGTTACCAATTTTTGTGTTAGCTCAAAAGCGGAAGTGATTTCGTGTGAACTTTTGACCATTTGATTCAATTCATGCCTGGAATACTCATTACCGCGTACATCTCTACTTTTATCTGAAGGTCAACAGGATTCTATCAACCAAGGCCATTCCCAAGTGTTAACTGTTGGCTGAATCGAAAATCAAATTGAGGAAGGAACAAAAAGAGTTTGAAATCTACGTTAGTTATGTACGATAAACTGGACAAGGAGAATGATCTCACAGCAGCTCATCGGTGCAACAGTTCAGAGTCTACAGCATCATCCATGTCTTCGACGACGATTCCAGTAGAAGTGCCGAATCCGGCTGACCTGTCAATTTCATATAGTTTGGACAAGACAGGGTTGGTTGAGAAAGTGACGTTTTGTGAAAACCATTTTGGGGGTGGGGAAAATGGAGGACTTTTACACACACCGGAAATCCAATTGAAGAGCAGTAGTTTACCACATGGATCAAAGCTTTGTACGGAAGCGGAAGTCAGGGATGGGGATTCGTGTTCAAATCTGTCTGATGGAGAATCGGATAAGAGCCGAGGTGACCTCGAAGAAGAACTTCGGAAAGCGCATACAGAACTCAAGGCGAAGGATGCTGAGATGGAAGTCCTCAAGGGGATTCGAACACAGGTTGAGGGGGAGTTGACGGATCTGACGGCAGCATTATTCGAGGTATGTACTACTGATACTGACAACTATTGCTAAGTTGAATTTCAAACTGATCTAATGGTGATTTTGGTTTCAGGAAGCGAACAAAATGGTCCAAGCTGCAAAACTGAAGGAAGCGACATCAGAAAAGAATCTCAAGGAGACAAGAATGCAGCTGGAAGGTCTTCAAGCGGAAGTTGCTGCTCTAAAGACTTTGTTGATAACGTCGACACCTTCAAGGCCAAACCTTGGGGGTAGCAACGGGATTTCATTGTTCAAGAAGCAGCACCAGCGGTGTATGTCCCAGAACCATATACATTGTGGCAAGGGCGAAGACGAAGTTGACAGTAAAAAGTAAGATACCAGTCAAGGCGACCTCCTGAAATTTGTGTGAAGTGAAAATGACCGAATATAAATCTTTGATTATTTGCAGAGCATCCCAGAACCCGAATGAAGCCAGCATCGACAGAGAAGCTTGTGAAGTAGACCCGGTAATGTTGACACAGTTCGCTCAATGGCGTCAAGAGCCTGTGGTAACTTGTGAGAATCCGCCTCCTGGGTTCCTGGAACGAGTCATTATAGAGGATGTGAATCCGTGTCTATGTTTCGCTAACGAGGATTTAGCGGCTAGATTAAGAGCGGCGATCGAGGAAAACTCTGTATGGGTTGAACCAATACCAGAAAAGGATAAGATAACTAATCCTAAGTAAGAAACAGCATTCCGAAACCTAGTTCATCTGAAATTTGTGGTCTAATTACGGTTTGTTCTTCCACAGAGAATGCACGCTGCTTCTACGACCTCGACGATGTCATTACCGTATGAGGTTTGCCAATGATTCCAGTGAATGGTTTGACATTTCAAAGATTTGCCGTGATCGCGTGAGTAACATTTTCTAGTGTCATTATCATAATCGCCTGCCAAGTTAAAGTACAAAGTTAATAGAGACGGTATTATTGCTTTTGCAGATAGCAGCTGTGTGTGAGTTCCTCAACTACTTACGTTACATGAAGAACGGTGTCTCCAAGGCATCTACGGACGACGCTTACTGGGAAGTCATCAGACTGAGGAAACAAATGGCACTGGCGAAACTGGGAATTCCTATTTCTTAAAAGTCAATCAAATACACGTCACTCCGCGTAGTCAGAAAACTAGAAACATTGTTTGTTTCTTTGATAATCCTTATTGACCTTGTTGTTAACCAATTTGTTATTGCCGATCGCTGGCAAAGAAATGTTCTATATATTTTGTTGTTCGTTGTTAATCGACTATTGTCGTTTCATCACGTCATCGGTTTTATGTTGAGATTATGTGATAGACCATGTATTGAGATTATGTAAGTTTTGTCTGCTCACACAGTGGTAGCTGAATCATGTTTTTGGATAAGCCACTATGTACTATGTACCACTATTAGTTCTAATGTAATTTATAATCTCGCTCCCCGCGCAAGCAATCCAATGTTATGTAAAGTACAACACTTCGGTCTACTATCCACAAGTAGACTTATGCTCCATAGCTTGTAAGAACTCTTCTTGTAAACCCTTTAGAATCTCTGTTTTAATCTCGAATCTTTATCAGCTGATAAGATCAGTCTGATTTCCAGTCTGTTTTAAGAGTCTCTGGCCCTTAATGATAACCTCACAGCTTCTTCGTGAGGGTATCTCCTAAGGAAGCATTTCCTCTCAACGTTTCGTTCAACATGAGGCTAAAGTTTAAGATCAAATGTATATAATTAGTATTGCTTTTTCCAAGTGTTTCAAACTTCTGTTCTTATCCCTATAGATTTCTAAACGTTCCAAGTTGAATAGTATTGTACAACACCTTGTATTACTGAAATGCCAAGCATGTACCGGACGAGCTATTTAATGATTCCGCAATCGCTAAAATCTAAACTTTTACAGCGTTAGATTCTTCCACTGCAACTAACTTGCCAAAAAACATTCCGTGATAACAGCAGTTGTTTGTTATTACATTGTACGTTTGAATGCAATCACAGGTTCTTTTGACTATTAAACAGTTGGATATCTGATTCCCACTTGATTTCCGCTTTTTTAAACCTAAATTACTTGATTCCATCATTTTAACGCTATCCGGAAACGATCGAATTAAGAACACCAAAAACAAAAACGAAAAACGATCTTGATGGATATCGTTGGACTCGTCTGCAGTCAACGTAAGCGGTCTTCATCTTTGTTTGTAAACAAAGTCAAGGGAAAATTGCCGCGGACGCCACCTGTGGACAAAAATGAACTTGAGCTTGACTTCTCGTTTCGTTCTCACATAGTAACAGACGGCATCTCATCTTTTGAAATGCAAAGCATCATATCTACTCGTCTTTTACAGCACAGCAGTTTTAGCTTGCGCTTTTGAAAGCACACAAATACCCTGACAATCAGCTGAGGATATAAACACATACATACAGCTTTGGTCAAGTGCAAAGCATCACATCTACACCTATGTTGTGTTTAATTGAGGTGAAATTGCGCTTACAGCAAAGAGGCCCAACGGCAATGATAACGGAGGAACCATCAAGGATAAAGGAGGAGGGAAAGCGCATAAAAACAAGTTGTATTTACTAGGATTCTTCTAAAGTCTATTAAATAGCTAGAAAAGCGTCTAAAGGAAAAATATTCTTTAATATTTCACATAGCAACAACAGTGTCAAAGCGTTTTTTACATTCATTCTTCTGGCAAGGTGTGTTTGTAGCGAGAAAATTGAAGGTTGCGCTATCTTGAGAATTTCGCAATTTTAAATCGAGTGAATCTTCATGTTTACTTGTGCAATCAAATAGTTTTGTAACTCTTTTCACGCTTTACGCCAAGTTGGTTAAGAAACAAGGCATTCTTTGTGGTTTTTAGCAATTGAGAAGTGTCAGAGAACGGTCATTTTGTGTGACCTTCAAGGAAAACCGTAGGAAAACCGAGGGAAAACTGCTTAGGTCACGAATCGGATGACCTAAGCTTTTTAGTAGACTTTAAGGAAGGCGTTGTGTTAAATGTGCTACAAGTTTGATAGTTGTACAGCGTGCAAGTGTAAATTTAACTTTGAGAGCAGAATAACCGCCAAAATGCAATGCACAAGAGCGACAAGTAGATGTTCGTTTTCGTCGATACCCGCCGCCGCTCCGTTAACGACATCGATTCATGGTTACTCGTTTAGTGTGCCTGCTCGTTATTGAAGTGTTTGAATCATTGGACGCTTTTTGAAAAGAGAAGTCGTTGATTATTCGGTTACGTTTTTGAGCCAGTCGAAGAAGAGAAGCAAAAATAAGAGGGAGCTGTTGAGACTTTGAAGTTACCAGAGGAGGTGAGTGGGTTTTGAAATTTAAGGCTGTGATAGTTGAAATAAGTGGAGAATTTTAAGAGTACTAATTCATGATTTTGATTGATTTTCAGACAGGAAGACAAGATGAAGTTGCTGGAAAGCGGAAGACTTGAAGCTCTGTCTTCAATGTTGAGCAGTTTGGAAGTTGGCGACTGGAGGATCATGGGAAGGGTTGAAAGCTATTCGTGCAAGGTAATTCAAGTTACAAGTTTTGAAATGGATAATTTGGGTTTTATTTGGTTCTGGTTTGGTGTTGGTAGGTATGCTCTACTAAAAGACATTTCGAAGTGACTTGGGCTACTGTCAAATTGACGTAGAAGTTGATCTGAAGGGGTGTAAACATCCTTGAACTGATGCCAATTCAGGATGAGATGCGTATAATAGATGCTTGTTTACGCCAGCTAGAAAGATGTGTTCCGAATTGAATTGTGTATGAATCAGATCTATTTTGGGAAACTGTAGAACTGTAGAAGAAGTGATTACAAACAGAGGAGAGCTAAGATTTTTTGTATTCAAAATGGAGGGTAGATGAAGTTGTTTTTGTTCTAGATTTTTCGGATGAAGCTTCTTTGGTAGGAAAGGAGTATGTAGGTTACATGTAATTCAAATGTGAACTTCTTAGGGTATGACGGACCACGAGGCGTGCGAGTGTTGATTCATAGATGACATTCGAGACAATGTGGCTGTAAATGCCATTTAGATTTCCTTGAAGATTGAAGAGTAGATATGAATTGCAATACCATTGCTGATATGGGATATGGCGGCAAACGGGGATGATGATGTTAGAAACCTCAGGAAGTTATGATAGTATTGATGTCACAGAAGTATAATGATGTCATGTGTCTAGAAAGTCTGATATGAAGTCAGTGAACGGTGAAGATGCTTTAGCGTGAGGATTGAACTATGATTGTAGTATTTATGTGGTTGAATGAGTACGTGACAGGGGCTAGACGAGACGATGAGTCTGTAGTAATAATAATGACATTAAATGATATGGAGGCCAAATGGTAATAAAACTCGTTTTGTTTGCTGAATTGCAGGTTGCAGGTGGCGAGCAGAAATCGCTGTACAAGAAGATGAAAGGAGGACAAAAAGGAGGCGGAATGGATAAAGTGGCACTGTCACCACCAACTACGAACGATTTCAGCTACTTGTCCAAGTCTACAGATTCTAATTCTGAGGGAGAATATTTCTTGACGAATGATGCTGAACTGTACACAATTTCCCGAAAGACACTCTTCAACCTGATCACAACGCTGAACCAGTCGTTCTATCCGGACTATGATTTTAGCGATGCCAAGAGCCATGAATTTTGCAGGATTCCGAGTTTGTCTCATGTTTGGGCTGATGTGGATTCGAGGTTGGGATTGACGCCTGCCTATAACAAAGTACTCAAGTATGACCCACTTTTGAACTCATGAAAGTAATGAAATGTTTACGAAGGTGTATTAACAGCATGTTGTGTTCTAGGTCCAGACTTTGGGAAGAGATCGATATTGAGATCGGAGGATTGAAAAATGCTGAAATTTACTCGTACAAGTCGGATCTGACTTCAGACCCGTTTTCAGAGGAGGGTTGTTGCTGGCACTTTAATTACTTCTTTTATAACGTGAAGCTGAAGAGGATCGTGTTTTTCACGTGCCGCGCTATCAGGTGAGGGTGGTTTCCCAATTTTCTTGGTTATCGTATTCGAGTAACGTGTTGACGATTGAACTGGTTTTTCAGCCCCAACTCATCGGCCTCGGAGGACTCTGAGATCAACATGGACGAAGACGATTAAGCTGCTCGCGGAGACGTTGAGAACCCAGAAACCACTCTCAACGCTACCATTGGGCAGACACATGTCCCCTACCGAAACACCGTTTCGCATTGAGTCTTGAGTGTTTATAGAATATACCACCTATAGTTTACTCCGGTCTTTTTCGACCTTCTCGATGTTATAGAGTACAAAAAGGACAAAATTGCTCTTCGGACAACCTCCACGAGCTGTTACAAAAAGGATCAAACCGTGATAAGTATAAGTAGTAACTGAAAGAGACTGTATGACCTGAGTTATAACATGTGTATAATAGGAAGGTCAGGATATAACTTTTACTTGGTTGACTAGTTGATCTTTAACCATTTAGGCTATATACACTATTATTATTTCACTCCTTGTGGTCAAATGGACCTTTTATTTTTGATAAGCGTATGGGCGCGTTATATCTCTAAAAAACTGCTTATATTAATTCACGACGTTCACACAATTTAGGTTTATCAGTATTTTACCCATTGTAAATATGACAGAGTTTTTTTAGCAATTGTACACCTAGTCGGTCCTAATTCAATTACCTAACAGACATCAATCACTGTACTAGTACACGTAGAGATGTATAGCATCACTTTGTCGTGGAGCAGGTTGTAATATATTGTCTAGTAGTCGATGATGAGTCTATTGCGTGGAACCGCAATGTTTTTCGCCCGCAATGTCGAATTAGTCCTTCTTATACCCTTTGACTGTTGAGAAACGGTTGTCGTTTGACAAGGTTTAGCGCCTAAGGTTCAGGTTTCTTTGGATTACAAGTTATGAATGTATTTAGTAGGTGAGGTTGGGTATTCTTGTCGTGTTATCATCATAGGTTGTTAGCTGAAAAGCACCTAGTAAATGTACCGTTTTACATATAATAATCCTCTTTGTGTTTTAGCCACCAGAAGAAGAAGACAAAGTTAAGCAAGATCCAAGTCCCACTCACAAGTCACAAGCCATCAAACAGGATTCTTCTTGAAAATGCTCCACGATATCCGATTCATGCAATTCATGCATAACAATGAACGTCTGAAAACTAACGACCCGAAAAGGCCTCCTCATGAATACGGATCCCGAAACCTGCCACCTTTGGCACGTATCGCAATAATGCGTGTAGACGCATATACATTTTTATTTCTTTTCTCACCCTTTTTGCTTCTACTTTCCCCATTGCTTCTTATTCTGACTGAGAATTGTACAAATACTACATAGATGCAAGTATTACTTTTTCCCCTCTCGGAATCCATATAATTATTCCTACTTTCATCATGCTATTTTCACCCTTTGGCTGAATAGCCCTCGTCGCCAACATATGTAAAAATCGAAAAAGTCTCATGATTTTGTATCCTCAGAAGAAAGTGAAATATTACAATGGTTTGGAGCAAGTTTCTCCAGTTTTTAGTATTCTAGGCAAGTTTCAAAGGCAACTTGTTTCTACTTGTTCTTCCAAGTCATAAGAAGGAACAGCAGTGGAAACACATAAACTCTTCTTTGTCGTATACACAGAAAACACACATAACCTCTTCATCATTGTCGCCACGTGCTCAGTTCGACAACACTTGTTCTTCATGTTTGGAACAGGACCAGGTCTACAGAAGTTGTAACTTTCTTCGTGTATAATATTGTTATTATGTTTCTCTGGATATGACGATGACTATTGTTGTGAATATGAAAATGTAAATTTACACACTGTAGACACTGGTGTATGGAGTCTCCAGGGAAATTGCCGCCAGAATTCATGTCTCCGAATACGAAATCAGGAAGGAAGTCATGAGGCGAACAAGGCCTATGACTTTGCAAATATCAGCTTCAACTGTTCTGATGCCGCCAGAGGGCGCCTCGTCGGAGAGCGCCCTTAAGGAGCCTTGGCGCGAGCAAAAGCCCGCGGGCTACATGCGGAGGGGCCGTGCAGAAACAACGTTGCGTAATAATGCTCATCTTCATCTCTGCATCCCTGAACCCTTTCAGTTCCTTGGGTAAAGACCATGAAACCCAATGCTTTTTCCACAGTGTTCATCCTGACAGAATCCGGTGTAGACTAAACCAGCCTTTTCGTGTGTATTACAGCATATCGGCTATTTCCTGCCGTTTAGGAACATTGTAAAAAGAGGGCTCCATAGCTCCTGGATAAATACAGTTTCTGCTGGAAAAGCTTGGTTTCGCTCTCCCCTCGATTCGTTGGTGGAAGCAGAGACTGGAACCGTTTCCCACTTTCCTTCGGCTTTCAGTTCATTCATGTCCTTGCGAAGGTCCAGACGTGTATCCAGTCCTCCATTCTGCGTGTATCCTGTTTGAAGCGGCGTGTGTGTGTATCCGTTTTTGATGGGGTAGCAGTTGGGTTGCGGTTTGATAAGAAGAAGAAACCTTAAGGACTTCCGGTGAAGAGTGAGCCAGGTGGAACAGGTTAAACCGTTGGGAATATTGGACATCCGTTCTTCAAAACTGACGTTCGGGTTTATCTCTCGTTGGACAAGAAGTGTGGCTTCTTGGTTTGGTCAACGAGTTTTTGGGCACGTGCCGAAGACAGAGACATCATCTGAACTAAACAAAGTTAAGAGTGAAAAAGCAAGTGATCTCGGACGACAAGTGAATTGATTCAAGTTCGACGAAGCGGGAATAATTCCATCGAAGTACACGAAGCAAGCGGACAGTGGCTCTTTTTGGCTGAAAAGTTTTTCCATAACAGCAAGTGATCCGAAACGCCCCTCGACAGTATTTTTACTGTTTTCAAGCCGGCC
>JAQGBJ010002744.1:0-15200 GCA_034698345.1 Sphaeridia pumilis
CGTTATACGACGCAGTTCAGTCTTATGCCAGTGAAAGTAACGAAGCGTGCCGAAACGTAATGGACGCGGCAGAGCGTCTCCGATATGTATTTGTTTATACAACGCTATTACGCTTTCCCGCTTTCACTTTTGGCGATTCGAAAAGATCTTTTCATATATTTTTAGCAAGACACAATAATTTTGTACGTACATATCACCCATACATTGACGTTACGTCGCTGCAAAATATAAACAAGGAGCAAACGAACAAATTAATAACCGCGGGGAATTCATCAAAGGAAAGGACATTCGGCGAATCCCATTGACATAGGCAACAACTACGCATCCAATCTACTGTTGAATCATCATTATCAGGGTTTGGTTCATTGGTTGTATATAGTATATCTATTGCATGATATGACGGCTCGTGCTGCCCAAGGTAAAGAAATACAAACATAAACAAACGTAATTATGCACGTATATATTTTGGACCATAAGGAATTTAACAAGTCACATGAAGGAGCAGGTGTGTCGTCGGAGTAAATGGCATTATCTTGGGAATTCGCGGAAGTTTGATGGGATTATCTCGTCAGAAACGTCTAAACGTTTATCTCGTATGGTAAACAAGATTTTGTTAACGTCTGGAATACTGGAGTCTACTACATACAAGACGGCAATTTTCAGACAATTCCCATCGGGTTATTTTTAGATCCACACGCATTCTTTATAGTGGATTTCCGCCGTCAGACGTTCTTTAACAAAGCTTAATAGAAAATGACACAACTTTCACCAACTATACACCAACTCCTCCGCATACTACGCTTCTGCTTTTACCTGTTGTCCTTGATTATGAAAGGAAGTGTTTCCGATCAAACTGGATTCAATCAGTCTGGATTCTTTCTTGAGTTTCTCGGCACCCACACACAAACAAACATAACTTTTACGTGTCTGTCTGTCGGTCCATAGAATTTGTTTTTGTTGTGGAAGGTGTCGAGATAAATTAAGGGCTATTCATTTTGCGACTGCCGTATATATATATTTACGTATCAAAAAGTTTATAGACTGCAGAAAATTCCATAGACGCAATTAAGGGAAACACTTACGAAACGGCGTTTACAGTATGGTTAATTAAATATACGGGCACGTGTTTCAGTAACAACGTGGGCTTGTTGAGATGGACCTTGTGGAACGCAATTGGCCGGTTCTGTTGTTTGTTTGTTGTGTCTGCTGTTTTATTGCAAGGTCAAGGGGAATTTATGCAGGTGTTCTGGATTTCATTAATCAGAATCTGGTTCAATGTGGTTTCGAATGGTGTTTTAGCGAGCGGCGAGAATTTTTGAAAAAGAAAGAGCATGTACAAATGTGACAACTGGAACTGGAACATGAGCCTGGAAAAGGTGTGAATTCAGCAATATTAAAAGTGTGCCATGCACACGCATGTATTTAATTTAATTGGGTTTGTAATCAAACAATATGAACGGCTATATTCATTTCCTATTACTTTTTTCCAGTAACTCATCATACTCATCAACCTCGTTTAGCAATTTTCTCAGTAAGGTTTTCAAGTCCAACCTGATCTACAAAAAAGTATGTCATCAAGTCAGACACTTTGTGAAGAACAATGTTGCTAAACGGCTGTCAACACACTTTAGCAACTTTTTGTACTTTCTGAACTCACGAATTGTTTACTGTGCTGAAAGTATTTGAGAAGAAAATAGTTTTTTAATAATGTGCGTGCTACTTGTTCATTGTAAGTGCGTGTAATTTAATATAGGCACTTTGAATAAAGTGCGTTTACAGACGAAAAATTCCCAAGAAAGTCCTCAAGTTGAACCTATGACCTGGTTTCTACAACAAGAGACATTTGTCTACGCACGTCAACACGTGGATTGTTTTAATCAAATTTTCAATCAGATCGAGGAAAAGTAGGCGCAAAGTTGATCGAGTAGAAGCTGATTGAAAAAGGCTTCTTTAGTTTCAAATATTAAATTAGATCCAAAGGAGGTCAATTTCGATCCTCTATAGTGGCATGTGGGTATATACAAGATAATAATTTTGAAGGTTTTAATTAATTGTTCAGACAGGTGAAAAGTTGCCCTGGTTTCTTTATGATCCACATTGTTTACATACGTCACCCGAATTCTGCTAAAAGTCTGCTCCCTCAAAATAACAACAACAAAAACAGAATATATTTTGCAAACGCTTCGTTCGGCTTGTGCGGTCATCCCGGACCGGAACAAACAACGTGGGCATTAGCCCTATGCGTAATAATAATAGATCGCATAATCAAGCGACATTCATGCAGTGTGCACAAAAAAGGAGAAAGCTTTTACGATATAATCACTTGCATCACGGACACGTTATACTACGAAGGTTTGTTATGGTCGTTCCGGGTGACAGGACGCCATGCGGCTTTCCTGTGTTTTTAGTAAACATTGACGTGAGTAAAAGTGACTCGTCGGTCGCTACTACGACTGACTCTAGTAAAAACGCTGTTCTTTTGACACTGAATTTTCTATGGTGTCGTAGAATAGCATGAATGTCGCAGATGTATACATGAAAAGAGTAACGGATGACGTTAATGTCAAATATCGCTGTTACGATGGTAAAAGAAGGATTCATCAAGAATGGCGTTTTTTTGGAGCTTCGTAATAAAATACGAGTGTGGATATTTTTGTCCAGATTTTACGTACTTGTTTTCCGAACACCTGATGCTCGATTACCAAGTGACCACCTGACGTCTTCAACGAATACATGTGGGCTTCTTGGGTTTCGGACGTAGGCGCAGGGAAAAGCTTGTGGGTTTATTAGGCTTTGGGTGTACCAGATGTAATGATGGTTTACTGTAGGATTTGATGAGGGGAGAAGCAGCAGGTCATGTACAAGGTGTGGGTTTTATGACCATAGAAACTTTTACTTAAGGATGAACAAAGTCTTGAGTGACGTTGAAAGAAGGAAAGTGTACTGCAGTTGATCAAGAAAAGTTTCGCAGGTTGCATAATCGCTGATGACGACATAATGAACTTTGCTCTGGTCGAACCTTTCAATTTGGTAGTGGCGTAAGCCGAAATTTACAAAACTTGAAAAAGTTGCTCAAGAAGAAACTACGTACAAAAATGCTAGCAGCAGATGGTTGTTGTTGTTGATTGATTCTTGAAAGGTCAGTGGTCAAACACAAAGTCCCGAGTGACACCAAGTTTGAACATAAAATGATCAAACAATTCCAGAAGCCTTGACTTCAAATAACAATTGGGATTTACATCCTGGAAGTTAATTAAAACTTCTGTGAGTTTGACCAGTACATGAATTAAATTCACAATGCTAAAGTTGGAGCATTTGTTTACTTGCTGAATTGGATACCTTGTAAAGGCCACTCAACATATTTTGTTTCCTCGAGTTCTATTGTTCAATCTGACCTCACATAACCAGTAGCGCATATAGATCAATTCACAGCGGCTGGTAACAGATATGCACTTCTGGATGTAAGCTGCTTTGTTTGACCACAAGCCTTTTGAAAGCATTCTGTGGGGAGCATGACCTATCCGTGGGTTAATTAATATTTTTGTGAGTACGGACTAAATAAATCTGCCGGATTCCAGGAACTATTTGATCATGGTTGATATTTCGGTTCGGACAAATCCGGTTTTGGGTCAGATTCAGCTTTATTCAGTGGATGGGAACAATGCGCAAGGTAAACAACAAAAGCTCAATATTTGATCCTAATGACAAAAATGACAATTGGTTGACATATTATAGCTACTTCATTTCAGCCACTGATCTACTTTAGGGGCTTTGGCTCTGGAGACTGAAGGTTCTCAATAGTCTCAAGTGCGAGTGGGACAAGCGCTGAAGGAATATACATGTCAGTTTTATTACAAAAGCGCGAGCTTTCAACCCAAGCCGTTCCTCTGAGACTTCTCTTGTTAAAGAGAGATTAATTGCGGTATCTTTGCTTTCCTCTGTGCTGGAATAATAAACGCTGCAGCAAGAAATACTTGGACGACATTATTGCGAAATCTGGCGAAATCCACTTTTGTCAAGCTGTTACGAAAGGCGCTTTTGTATGAGGTGTGGATTTCCTCCGGACTTGAAGCCTTCCGGAAAATTGTCAATGCTGCAAGTGCGGGTATAATGTTTCGATTTATATACAAAGCGGGTATCAATTCACAAAGGCTACTGAACCCTTTGCGGTGTGTACTTGAGTTCCATCATGCTATCGAATTTTACTAGGATTCGATTAAATTTTGCTTAACGTATAGACGTGTCACGTTTGCAAATTCCGGGTTTTTGTTATCAAGTTTTAGGTGTAAAAATGATAGAGGAAGAAACTATAGTGGACGAGCGTTCTAGATAATTCTTGCTCGACGTAGGAAATTTCCCAGTTTACACATGCACTTGTCTAGATTGTAACAAAATCAAAATTTTGGCCCTCAGGTGTCAATAACATGGCGCTATTATTCTTAGACGCTTCTAGAAAATTGATAATTTACAAAGACGCTAATTTTACCAGCGCGTGTAATTAAATCAACCGCTCTTCAACCTACTTCCGCCATATGAAAGCAGAAGGTTGGAGAAAATTGGTGAAAGCGATCTGGGAAACGCGATTCAAAGACGCTTGGATTTATCTTATCTGCTTGAAGCATGTACGATACACTTCACTTTTATGTACAAAACAACAGGTGAAAGTCCTATAATACGATGCGTGGGCTAGCATTACAAGTTTCAACTTGAGTGAACCTTGCGAATCCAGTCGCTTTCAGTGTCTAAAGAGAAGCTCATATTGCAAAACAGGAAAATTCAAGGAATTTACTGCGAAAATACTTATAACGATTTAAACCGGTCTAGTTCATTTCTAGGACCATAGAAACTATTGAACGGTAGTCAATGCCCTCTTTATACGACAAAAGATCAGATAAATGAAGCATATCTGAGAAAAACAGTTTCCATCTGGTGCTCTGGAGCTTCCAAAAGTCATCGAAATGCTCTACTGCAGGCGCCCCAAAATTGGAGTCAGTAAACCACTTGATGTGGAAACCATGATAATTTATAATGGAAAAGGCTACGAATTCGCCGAGTTGGCAAAAACAATAACTTTCTTAACCCGATCATATCTAGGGTATTCACACACACACACATGTCCATTAGTCACTGCTAGCTTGAAGAATAGAAATTGGTTCTTGCAGATTGACCTACTTTGGTGGCGGCTCCCACCGTTAACAAGATTCTATATCGAATGTAATCAAGTCGAGTTATGACAGAATATAAGTATGAGCTAGATTGGATCTGTCGTTGTGAATGGAGGAGACGGGCTTTATTCCTTCTCATTCATCTTTAGGAGATTTGGTCGACTTAGGGTATCTTCAACAAGGGTTAAATCGAACATGACAAAGTCTGCGTGGGTCTAAAGTGTCTAAGCAGGAGACTAATGGGCAAATTATATAGGCTTTACGAGCAAGTCATTGACTGACACTTTTGTCTCCTCCAGAACGAATCTAGAATCTAGAACTCTGTTTTTCTAGTTGCGTTTCCAGCAGTTTGAACGTAATCTAAAGGCCCTTTTGTGTCCGTCAAAAAGTGGGTCAGTTGTAGGAGAAGCGGCTGAACTCATAAAGGAACAAGATGAAAAACGATTATTTCACATATGAGGAAACATACACACAGAGAAATTTCTTGATTGAAATTCGGCGAGACAAAGGGTTATTTATAGGAACGGCTCTGAAGCGAGACTCCATGTTTGGAAGTCGGCGAGGTATGTAACTTGAACAACAGCACAGAAAGCAAGTTGTGTATTTACACAGTTTAGTTATGAGGACTGAAGAAATATTGTAAAACAAGTGATCCGATAAATTCGCGAATCTCTAAATCAGAATTACGTACATACCGGCA
The DNA here is from genome assembly GCA_034698345.1 of Sphaeridia pumilis. NCBI lineage: Eukaryota > Metazoa > Arthropoda > Collembola > Symphypleona > Sminthurididae > Sphaeridia > Sphaeridia pumilis. Next base: position 5,866 of record JAQGBJ010002744.1, read on the forward strand.
AGAGCCCGGCTTTTTTTAAAGCCGTTGCTGTCTACAGAATATTTTTACGGAAGAACACGTATACAACCTTCCACTAAAACTCAAGCTCTGGATCATTTTTCGTGGTATTTTATCTTGTTTTCTTCCCAAGTGATCCTGATTTCGTGATGATTCTCTCTTTCAAGTACTCCATAACAAGCTAGACAAAAACAAGTGTATATAAACAAAGTACTTGAATCCCAAATTTTGTGACATGAAATAAATGATTGTTGCCTCAGCAATATCCACTTCAGTCAGTCAGCAAAGTATATAAAATTTTACGTTTACTTTACTTTGCAAAATCCCATTGCTGACAGAAAAGCTGCATAAAATCTCACAACACTTTTCATCAAGCTGTTTGAGTATGGGAACAAAGACAAAAGCTTCCGGCGTCATAAGTACTTGTACTTTTGGGAAACAAGTTTCAAAAACAATATTCGAGCGTAAAATGCCTTTTGAATCCGGCCAATGCACTTGCAAGAGCCTAAATCCCACTAAACAAGTTCTTGAGCTTGGAATTCGTCGTTTGACGTCAATGCAGCAAATTTTGTGGTATATTTGTGTACCTCTCCTCCGCAGACACAAAACCACTGAATTCCAAACCTTGTTACCGAGACTGAAAGGGAAATACAAAATTGCACCGTTGCCGTTGGAGATGAATAAGAATCCAGCGTTATTGAATTCCCGTGGAGCGTTAATGAAAAGCATTCATTCGGCGAAATGAATACATTTGCTTTCATACTTGCATTCAAAAGTGTACACACAACACATTGGCTGCTGATATAGAAACCGCAAAACAAAATCTAGAAATACGTTTTTGCGAATATTTCGCAAAAGTCGTCAGTGGGAAAAACCACATCTGATTTTGTTTCTTGTTCATATTCTTCGCTCGCAGGTATCTTCCTTTTCTCTTTTGACTTTTCATTGAGCAAATTCAGCCTTGGCTTTGGAAGCTAGGCTTGTTGGCTCCGACCTAATTTCTTTGGATTTTGACGTCAACCGATGCCCGGGCCTTGTGTATAGGCGGGAGAAGAAGAAAGTGCGTGTATTTTCCCGGAAACTAGTGCGTGTAATACGCACGCACCTAGTTTCAAAGGTTCGTTGCTCCTGGACAAAAACAGGTCACTCCGAGTTTCATTCATGAGAATGGTTGGAGCCATGACGTCGTCAGAGTTGAAACGAGAGTTGAGAACAAGGCCGTATCCACCACCTTGAATGTTGTTAGTGAAAGTGCGTAGACAGAGAACCGAAATCGGGCAGTACACGCAGCTTACGCACATTTCAAGAGTGACGCACTCGGAGGACTAGTTTTACTTTCTGTTCTCATCATTTCTCCATTGTAGCCCTACTTTCACAATGTTATGGCCAAAAACCGGCTCTTTTCCCAACAACAAAGTTGTGAATGAAAAGGTTCGGCAGAGGAAATGGTGGTCGTGGACTACTTGATTCGCAAAGTGCGTAAACGGGCGAAATTTATGGCTACGAGGATGCCTGCCATTACTGGCCTTGTTCTTACCCAGAAACTCTGACCTTTAGAAAAGTTGACTTTAGGCTATAAAGGTGATGGGATTAGATTTTCCTGGTACCGATTTGGTGTTGTTGGCGAAGAAATAAAGACAAAAGAGAAAGACAATTCAAAGGACTGGAGATTCACTCAGACTCAGATACATGTTTTTCTAACCTTCCAGTTGCTATCGGTGACGTCAGAAATAGACACAGGTGTATATCTGAATGAAGGAAATACGGCGAACTGTAGGCCAGGAATTTTATCAGATTTCGACCAAACGTTGAATGGATTGATATGGATGACTCTTTTGAAAGAAACTTCAAAAATGAGGGAGAAAAATGCTCATTGAACCATGCACGAAGCGAGAGGATATTTTTAGAACCAGTTCCAAAATTTGTGGGGTTAAAAGTGGCAATTTCCGTATCTGATGGAGCGTTTGGGTTTTGACAAGATGTGGAAAAAGGAGAAAGTAGCGGATGCGATCTAAAAACTTTGTGAAAACTGCTGAACTTGCCTGAGGTAGACTAATTAAAAACTGATTCCAGCAAAAAGATAAGATGGAAAAACCTTGGGAAGTTGAATAAATATTACATGAAATGAGTCTGGAAGAAAATTTGCGGGTTATTTTTAGAGTGAGCTGAGTCAGTGGGCCAGCCAAGTTTAAAATTATATACGCTGAATACTAATTGGTTAGCTGAGACTTGCTTGGAGAGTCAAAGACGCTGTTGGATAGGTGAAGAACGGCTAGGTGAGAAAAGTCTTCCTTCCGGGGGATTTTCATGGAAATTTCTGGAACGTTGAGGAAATAATAGAACATGGAAGAAAGAAACAGTGTCCAGTAAGGCACTGTTATGCAATACAGTAACGGAACTTGAATTTCCTGCAGCACCTCCAAAAATAAGTTCTGCAACTTTCTCCCGGAGAGCAGCACCATCCAGTACAGCAGACCTTGTCCCAACAAAATATTCTGTATGTTTATGCTCTAAAAATGGGAAAAGTAGAGAAAGTCCATGACGTCATTGCCAAAATTGGCGGATTCATGCGGAAATCTTCCGGAAGGTTTCGCGAAACGGATAAGAGACTGGACATGGGATGGGATAAAGCTTGTTTGAAGATCGAATAGTATATTGGGGAGATGGTGCGTTTTTTGGATGGTCAAAATCCATGTAAAATGATCCACAGAGCTAAAACGGCGAAACACGGCAAGGAAAGCTATTACGTAAGAACTAAGCTTTCACTCTGGGAAAGTGCTGCTTTGCTGAAGCCCAACGGGAAAGCAAAGAACTTTCCCATACTGTATTTCCGCAGCGCCATACCGCATTCGAGAAAAATGTTACGAGCGCTCTCTAGCGGCGGAAGGGAGAACTAGATTTCGGGTGTCCAAAAGCACCACTGGGTGTCCCAAAATAGCTTTTCATGCAACTACAAGAACGTTGCGCAGGTACCTGTGGCTAGAGGTATTTTCTCAGAATAAGAAATTTCCAGAATAAAAAATAGTGTAAATATTCTTTCAATTCCAAATTATATGTGGTTTTGGTGGAGTTGAAGTCAATCGCGAAGGGTATTGTATAACTGAAGTTCCAGAGGCCCAAAAGTAAACATTATGAATTATACAAGTAATATCAGCATCCAAATCGAAAATCAAGAGTTGTTCGATCCAGCTCCAGAACTTTCGGTTCAAATTCGTCTCAACACAGTTGAAACAATACAAAACGGTGTAAACATTATACCAAAGTTAAGCAATCAGATGTAATCAAAAGTCTGCGATATTCTAAAGCTTGCTTGGCTGCCAAGAAATATACTGTTTGCAGATATTTAGCTACTTGTTTGATGATTCTGGAGAAAAAGACTTTGTAGTGGAAGTTGATGTACGGGTAGTCTCGTGTTTATACGTGAGATCCTGTGAATAAAATTGCTTTGAAATTTGGAAAGAAAGAAATGAAAAGTTTCTGGTCCAAAGCCCAGATTTTGATCATCAGGGTTGGAGTCTTTCTTGTCTTCGCCAGTTTCATGTGTGTTTTTGACAGCAACGAGAGATCATGTTACACAAATGCGGATTATTTATGCATGTGTTTGTACACGTTGAGAGAGATGAGATGTGCTTGATAATTTGATACAAGATAACTTGGGACAAGAGAGCAGAAAGAAAGCTTACCTTTATTTTATACAGAATATATAGCGGATGATACGAGCAAAACAAACTTTCTCTTTTCTTTTGGGTAATTACAAAGTATGGAAGTAAACGTGATTTAATATCATAAAATGTTGTTTTCCTGTTTACTCGTTTGACAAGGCAAACATGTTTGAACCAGTGTGGTTTTGAAAAACACACATGACTTTGTAATTACGGGTGTATGCGATTATCCGTGTCAAATTATACTAGTCGAAAGGTGGAAATTTACAGATGATTCACAGAATTTAGGCTGTGAACTGGAATTAGTTATAAACTGTATATTTTCTAGTTTTGTATTTTCGTGTTTACTTTAACTTCAGGCCTACACTAATTTCACCGGTTCAGTCTTAAGGAGACGTAAGCAAAGTTCTATATGGAAGTTTAAGTGTTTCTGTGTATATAATTCAGGGCAGGGTCTGGCAGGTGGCAGGTTGTATTTGAAACTAATTAAAAGTTTGAACAACATTAGAAGAAATTTATATTGAAACTTACTGCAGCAGAAGCTGAACAATGGTCTTCATTAGCGCTTTGTGTTCGGCGTAAAAATCTTGCAATTTTGGATTCGCCTTTGGCGCCAGGTTTTGGTGATTTGTCATCTGAAAGGAATGGAAATTTGCAAAGTTTTCAAATAGCTTTCAAGGCGGATTCTACGGAAATGTTCAACTTTTTTGCGCAATGCTAATAATGTTTATGAATCGTTGCGGTAGGTATGACTTCCGGTAAATATGCGTCTACTTTGGGATTGTAATTTCCGGTTGCGGCAGCTGAAGCGCTTTGGGTTGTGTAACAAATTTTTGCACTTCAATTAACGGAAATGGTGTTTCGATTTACAAATATTTTTCAAGTTACGAAAAATTCATGTTGTACCTGTAAGACTTGCACTTGAAGGAAGATCGGCTGATCCATATCGCTGTGTCTTGCGCGTAGATGGAAAAAGAAAGTGGGTTGCTGTGGTGGTCGTGGAGCTTGGAGTGCTTTCTGAAGTCTGGTCGCTCAGAACTTCGTTGCTCCGGCTCGACCTTATGGTGGCTTCCTGAAAGTGGAGAAAATGAATTCAATTTCATTCCAGATTGCTGAATGGCCTTAATTAAAATAGTTTTAACAAATTCATCCTGATGCTGAGAAATTCAATATATTCTATAGTCCAGGGCTGGATCGTTGGATCTCAAATGGATCAATCGTCATATAAAGGAATATTATCTTGATATGACGGAAATTGGACGGAATAAATTCATAATTTTGTTATCTGATCCCGTATCTTTTAGTTCTGGCTTTGTGACTTTTACTTTATGAATTAGTAGGTTGACTTTTAGTTGTAACACGGAAGCCAACACAACTTGGGTGAAGATAAAAGCTTCTTTTTAAAAGGAGACAACCTGACTTTGAATAATTGGGGACGCGATAAAAGGATTCCATAAAATGAAATTTGCTCCTTCTTTTGACAAATTGTGAGGATACATAATGTAATCATAGGCTTTAATTTGTTCCACTCGAGGGAAAGCCGAGCTTGCTTTCAATTGCCCGGATATGAAGTTGTATTCATAGCCTTTTATACATAAAGTTTCCGGCTTTTGACAAAACCCAGGGTTTTATTGACGCTAGTGGATCGAGCGACGTTTTATTAGATTTACTTATGTGAGAGTTCCGAAGCATCAAAAGTCGCTTAATCAGCGTAAAATTTGCTGCTCGGGTTGATTATAAGTGATTCAAAGCGAAGCAATGTGTCAATAATACGATATTTATAGAAAGCGTTTCCTGTACTAGCAGAATTATGCTTATATTTTCTTCTCGAACAGATTGGAGCTTATACAAGCTCACAAGTGACCGTTACGTTAAGCTTTATTTCTGACTCTGTGGAAATGATGGAGATTTGTATTTGACATTTGATTTTGATTTTGATATTCACAAACAGCGTAAATTCTTGGTACAAACATGGTGGCTCGTGTAAGTATGCATGTTAGCAGATACATGGCACTGCTCACTCGAATAGGTTTTGAATTACAAAATTGTGACGCAAGTCATCAAGACATCAAAAGATTCCAGAAGGAAATGGATCGTCTTACAGGTCGGTTAACGAGGTGTCGCATACAAATGACACAAAGACTATGACGACAAAACCAGTGTCTTTGAAGATTCATTAGTCAGTGAATGAAAACATTTGAATTTTTACGCAGCGTTCGTATAATTTTTGTAGTTTATGTTTATCAAGCCTAGAACATAAACGGAAATGAATACTAGCGCCGGATCATCAGTTCCTGGTGCTACAGACTGGACCAATGAAAAACTCTCAAGCAAGATAAAATATCAATTTCGGCACCGGTCTTTATAAAAGTCACGTTCAAGCTTCGTGTTTGTGGATAAATCTGAGAGATATGGAACGCGGATAACAACGTGATCCCCTTAAATTGGGCATGGCGTGATCACAACAACAACTACTTAAAGCATGAAAAAAGTGGTGAAAGAAGGGTGGGAAATGGGTAATAGAGCCTATTATAGTTGTTTTTTTATTAGCAATCAGGCTTGTCTGGACTACACGCATGTAACAAATAGTGATACCGGATAGCTTGTCCCAAGAAAGTGGTAACAGAATCCTGCTTCTGCTCGCAAACTAAGAAATATGTTTTTGGAATTAAAAATCCACTGCAGGTTATACATAATTTGACAATGACAACGAGAATCCGGCACTAAGACTTACGCACGCAAGTTTTTAAAGCATTTTTCAAAAAACTGAATAACCATAAATTCATTCAGGCCTGGAAAAAGTATAGGTTTTTGGATGGTTGCTTAATGTTATATATCGATGCTTACCTGAATGCGGTTTGTGATTTCATCGATGGTCTTGCCTTGTCCTGGGAAATCAAAAGCAAATTCATTGGAGGGTCGCGGGGTATTGGAGGCCCAGCTTGGGCTTGATTCGCTTCCGCTGCTTTGAGCCAGCTCAAGGTTTTCGTTGCGCATCTGAAAAAGACAAAAAATATCCCATATAAGCTCCTGTTATATTTATGTTGTTATTATTGTATACATGTAAAATATCTTGCCGCTAATATCACCCAATCATCCCTAATATAGCCGAACATCGCCATCTGGACTATACAATTGATTTTAGCGACGTGTGTAATGTGTAACTGCAAATGCAACATCTTTGCTAAGCATACGTGTCATCAAATGGTTCTTATGGCTCAATCTCAGTATATATTTTGCGGACCTCCGAGAATGGCGAAAGACAGTATCTTTATATGACACAGAAAATCTGGCGTTCATACAGGCTAGCAGAGCGACAGTTGGACGACTAATCACCATCAAATCTGACATGGCAACACAAGACACAAACTGTCGTCAAGCGCAACTTCATCAATCTTTCATTTTGTCTGCACCAAGAGATAGATTTGGAAAGAAAACTTTTGGTTGACGAGGGACACGAGGCAAAACAACAGACTCTGTTGTGTGTATACATACGTGTATTAGGTCTTGTGAGAGAGAAAGTTGCCGTGAACAAAGCTGCATTAAGCCCATCTTCAGACCACCGCCATTTGGCCCGAGTCAACTTCATCGCTTTCGCTTTTTAGGTGCGCTATTATCGAGAAGCAATCAACCGCAAACGGCTATGTAGCAGCTCTTGTTACTGACTTACTTGCAGTAGTGTCTACACGTGACGCTGGTGATGGTACTTTTTTAATAATGAAAAATGGTCCTGCTCTTTTGTCCATTAAATCTGTGCGGTGGAAACTTTCAGGACCACAGCTGCAGCTCAACTAGATTGCAGCAGCTACCCAAACTTTACAGTATTTTTAGTACAGCCCAATTTCAGAGTTCCCCTAACGGCCCATAACCGAAATTACAAAATAAATACAACCAACACATGGTAAGTGCCCAAAGTCAAGGTCGTCTTGGCACCCGCAAAGCGGCAATGAACTTGACTTTGGCGTTACCATAAGGCGGGACTTTATATTGTCAATATTTTTTAGCCAGAAAAGGCTTCCCAATCAGGCAAAATAAACATTAAGGATGGCCATGCAATTACGGTAATGTTTTTGTCCATTGAGGTAAAATAATAATAGCTGCGTTTTTGGTATTTAGGAAAATGCACTCGTTTTGCTATTGATTGATTTTGAAGGCTCATGCCAGGTTTCGTGCTGCTGTCGGTTTTGCACTTACAAAATTAATGGGTTGAAGTAGATAAACTGTTCTAGATGTATATATATATTATTTATGAATGATTGCTTAAATGCAGTTTCGAGTTAATTCCGACAAAATTTACTGCTTGGAATAAAAAATGTGCATATGCATGTTTACTCAAGCTCATGCAGCCAATAGCTGTGTAACAAATTATTTTCATGATTGGCATTCATAGTTTATGCGAACAATATTTGTTGCGGCTCGCTTTCTCGACCCGTGTAGTTTTTCAAGGCAAACATAATTTTGGTTTATCATGCAGCAATTGAGCCAACACGATGTTTGTGTCAAAACTCCGGCGGCAGGTTTTTTTGTTGTTGCAAGGAAGTAAAATATTTTCCTGGTTAGTAGAATAGAGACTGAATATCAGCACGTGTTTGTACACCGTTGACGTAAACGTGTGAAAGTCTGAAGTCTGATGTCTTTCCAAAGGAGGAAGTCAGAATAAACAATCATTGTCCAGGAAACTAGAGCGGAAAGATGCAGAAGCCATACACTGTTATGCTAGCTAACAAAGTCTGTGACGGTCAAGGTCAAAGGTTAGGTATATTATGAGGATTGATGGCTGGAAACTTATTTACTGCTTCAGTAGTCCCATTGATCGACCGGGGTCTAGACCTCCATCATCATTGGAGTAAATGAAGCCCAAATTAGATACCAAGAGCAGGGTTGCGAATTTTGGCCAAGTCCGTCTGACTTCTTGGGGAAAAGATATTGCAGCATATCCATCTTGATTAAAATTGTATGTTTGTATGCTATGTATATATGCGGAATATAATGCACATCCCATGTAAAGAGTGAAAGCATACGTGTGCATACATATATGTACTGGAGCTTCATGAAGATGGATGACATGCTTTGAATTTCACTAGGGGCTTGCGCAATTTTTGGTGAATGTTTGCCGTTTTTGTGAAAGCACTTGTTAGCGCCAAGTCACTAGCGTCCGGATGAAATAATAAAAAGAAATGCGAAACTTAAACGCAAAAAAACGCAATGTAACTAAAAGCTCTGTCTTCTTTTAGTTACATAATTGCATTGGTGTTTCAGTTTCAGTGGTTTCCGTGCTGACAAACATCAAGGCCGTCAGTGTAATATTTCACCAGACAACAAATCGAGCTGTGGGAAACACGTGTATTTGTCACTTTGTGAATGAATTATACAACATGGACGTGATTTCGTTTGTGTCACTTTGCTGTCTGTTTATGTGTTCGGTTTTTTATGTCTGACCTTCAAGGTTTACTTGCGACCTGAGACAAAAGATTGAGTATTCTGCAGAAGAATGCAAGTAATGCTTGCTTTTAGAATTTTAGAATTTGGCAGCAGTGCCTTGTTTTAATATTTCCGGCGAAACAGACCGGCGGCGGCATGAACATTCACATTACCCGAAGTAGTTTCCGGTAGAATGTTTTTCAATGGAAAGAAAACGTGGAGATGCTTTCTTTGTCTTCTCTAGAAGATGATCAA
>JAQGBJ010002745.1:0-15194 GCA_034698345.1 Sphaeridia pumilis
CTATTACCGGGTTAATAAGGGACGGCAGAGAGCAGTAAATTTTAGTGCGAATGTATAAATGACGAAACCGCACATTGGTTGAACGTGGGCTCGGAGCAGAATGCGACGAGATGATGATGAGAATTGCGGAATTAGATGTACGTAAAAAAGGTGGGAATAATCGTAAAAAGCAAGCAGACGGAATTAACAAGAACCGTAAAGAGAAACGGAGAAAGCATGCCGACTAATCATGGACAACGTGAACGGAGAGAGATAAAGTTCCCCCGGGAATTATTAGAGACGTGTCTGACGGGGTAATGAATTAAGGGGGTTTGCCGATAGGGGGCGTAAGGAAAAATTATGAAATTTTTCGGACTTTTAGCGTCTAAATATATAATCAAGTTAAGAGAAAAGTTGAGAAAAAAAACAAGCAACGTTTTATACTTACTGGAGGCAACATCCGGTGAAAGTCGTGGGCGAAGTCCAGGCTGGAGAGCAGCAGCAGCTGCTGCTGCTGCTGCTGGAGGAGAGCACAGAGAGAAACGAAAAAAGCACAACAGTTTGTTGGGCGCTGCTGCTGGAAGTCCATGCGTGTTGGCGAGGAGCAGCGAAGGCGGAGATGTTTGCGGGCCAGCTGCGTGGGAACGAGTGACGCTGGAGCGAGCGGGCGAGCTGGAGAAAGCTGGAGCTGAACAGACGCTTGTTGAACAAAGTTGGGAGTTGGGAGAGAGAAAGCATCGCGCTTCGGAGAAAAGTTGGGAGAAGCGACTTGTTGTTTGTTGGCTTGGCTTTGTGGGCGTATAGGCTCCAATTGCGTGATGACAATATGATGATGATGGAGAAATTTTAGCCAAACTGTTCACTTTTAGAGTACGAATCCTGGATAACGGTGGTTTTTAAGAGGTGACAAAAATTCTAACCAAAAAAATATGTCGAGATGTATATAAAAGGCAGTAAGTTTAGCCATACTGTGGTCTGTTTGATTGCAAGAAGTTGACTGAATGGAAGGCTCGAGGAGACGGGAAGAAGAAGGCTCAAGTAAGGAGAGACAGAGCCACAAGGAACAACAACAAGAAGAAGGCGAAGAAGGTCCCGAAAATTTGAAGCAAATGGCGGACTATAAATCCTAGCAATAAATTTTATTACCCCCTCGCCGAGCTCCGTACCATAAATAACGCACCTAAAAGTCAAACGCGGCCGGGCAGGCCGGCGAGCTTCCTCCTGTTGTACACGGCTTTTAGAAGACCGAAGACAGCAGGCTGAGGATCGAAGAAGAAGAACCAAACCAACCACGCTTTTGTATACCCAACAACAACAACAACACGTTCGAGCAGGGGGATTTTCGAGCTTTTGCACAAGAGGTTATGTGATTTTGTTGTTTTCGATGGCATCATGTTTGCCTTTATAAAGAGGAGAAGACAGAAAAGTCATGGGATGCCAGCAGGGACCTGATGGAATCAATGGGACGCTGTGGATCAGCCAGAAGTGTAAGCGCTGTAGAGGGCGCTGGGGGCGTTTTGTGGTCGAGACTCTCGGGCCTGTCCATTGGCTCACTTGAAGGGTGTCTTATGATAAAAGCGAGAGCTTTGGGCGATGAAGCGGATAAAATATCTTGTGAATGTATACAAAAGAAGAGGAATTAGCTTTGTAAACAAAAGATGAAAAGATATAGCCGCGGCAGCAGCAGCAAAAGACATTAAGAGCAAAAGTGGCTCTGGAGTTGTCCAGAGGTAGTCAAGTGGAACATTGGGGATTTTTCATTCAAGTTGAATAGAAAATGATGCTTTTCAACTGAACGGGAGGCTATTTACGTCTCATGACTTTATGAAGGCCTTTTGCAAAATTTAGGGCGAATTTCAAAAGCACAAGGCAGATTGCCAAAAAACTGGCGAATTTTATTCAGCCGAGACAAATGAAATGTGAGGGGCGAGACAGACAGCGGAAATAATTCTGGAACTGTGTGGCAACAATTTTCTGAAAATGACGTTCGAAATGAAACTTGGCTACACAAGTATATGGCGGTCCAAGGCCACTTGCAAGATATCATCTTGGAAAAGTTTGCCTTGGAAATGGCAAAAACTATTTTGCTTTTAATATAAACACAAAAAATAAAAGTCTCTCTCAGTTTGAGAAGAAAAATCTGGACAAGTATATATAAGTGGAATGAGATACAAAAGAAGGGGAATTTTTTGAGAGCAACTGTATAAGTAGCTGGAGACTCGTCTTGATATTTGCATTAGAGAAAGTAGGATGATGTGGTGAAGATATGAAAAAAGTCGAGTCTTTTCCGTTTCTTGATGTCTTACTTGCTGAAGAAACAAGTTTTATGTGTTGAGTGAAGAAGAGTATTGAAGCACTTTTTGCTTTTTCGGAAACAGATTCTCCGGAATACCAAGAAAATGGCAAAGGACCAAAATGTGATTCAGACAAAAATGCTCTTGCTTCTCTTTACGAGGATGAAATTCAAGAGGTTCTTATCGTAAAGTTGAATTTTGAAATGCTTCAAGAAGATGATGAAAGCTTTAAAAAAGGAGAAAAAGTAAGTGTTTGGCGTGATTCGGAAAGCGGTTTTCTGACAAGAAAAACAAAGCTGAATCCGACACGAGTTTCAGAGCAGATGTCGAAGAATAGGTGAGCCGCACGAGTTGTAAAAAGAAAAGCGAGGGTGAAAGCGTAGCAGAATAAACGACCGAGTAATAAAAAGGATGAGAAGAGAGAGAAAGGAAACGTGAAGGAAAAGCAACTGGTTGTGTGCTGTTTACGATGGTTGTGAACGAGAGAAAGTTAGGGGAAAAGCCGTGCCGTTATGGACAGTGAAAGTTAATTCTAACGTCGCTCGGGACTTGTTATGAGCTTCGCTCTGATGAATCAACAACGTCGATCATGAAAGTGGAAGGCGACTCTAGTAATTTTTACCTTGTTTGAATTGCCCAGCTTCAGAATATTCTTTTGCGCAGGTCAAAGGTTACAACTTGGAAGTATTTTTTTGAATAGAAGTCAAAAGCTCCAAAGTCATAATGTTGAAAGAGAAAAAATGGCTCGAGTAGTGTAATTACATATATCGTAAACCGGAAAAAGCATTTAGACATTAAATAGTCTGTAACATAAAAACGTGTCCTTGCTATAAAGTAAGTGGAAGCACAAAACTGCCAACAACTTGGTTGGAGGCAGCAAAAGCGTCTATGAAAGGGCAAAGATGAAACGGAAGTGGCATGAGTGATGGCCAAAGTGGAGCTCAGCGGGCATGCCGAGATTTTGTGTCCGAAATGGCGGGCGTAAAAGCAAGGTGGGGGAAGTCGTTTGGCTCTTTTTTCTGATGGATTTTGAGGGACGCCATAAGCGACCTCTGAGGAAGAAGGTGTTGAAGGCGGTGGCAAACAGCGCGACCAAAAAGTTACTCAGATGGATCCATGTGGCAACCTAAAAATGCTGTCCATTGGGACCTAAGGTAAACGAAATGACAACGGCAACAACGTAACGATATTTTACCGTCGTGGGCTGTAACTGAAGGTTGTTTGCTAGTCAGCAGATGTAATATTGGATTTTCTCCTGGTTTTTAGCAACCAAGAATTTTTTCTGTGTTTCAGCAAACGCCATAACAAACTGGAATGAGGATCCAGGAAATGGGTTAAGACAGTAGTAGAAACAGCATCGTCGTTGATTTGGACGGACGGAAAAGACTAATTCGGTTGCGCTCATTTAGAGGAAATGAAGTGTTCCTTTGGGACAAATTCCTTCTAATGCTACATCATATCCTGAGAGTAAACAATCAGTTTAACAAACGAGATTCATTTTGGCTCTGCTGGTCTGCTGCTCAATTGTATGTTTGTAGAGATGGACGGGAATGGAAAGATTCTCAACTCTATTCATTGAAGAAGGCAAGAGTTCTGGGGAAAAACTAGAAAAATAAGTGCATATATTCCTGTATGACAAGATGGCTGGAAATGTTAAATGAAGATGTAGCGATACACTTGGCAGAAAACAAATTATAAGCTGGATTTGTGACAGGCAGAAAGTAGGAGGGGAAATGTCGGGTTTAATAATGCAAAAATAAAAACATGGAACATGAAGATCTTTTCTCCCTGCTGGAGAAAGAGACGAAGAAACCGGAAAATGAAATGGAGGTTAAGTAGACTGTGAAAAGAATAGGAAACTTGAATAATACAGCAAATGAACACGTTCGCTTGTGTAAAAGAAGATGTCAAGTCTATGAGGTTTTGGTGGTGGTGGCGGCAATTTCGCTTGGAATTTTCTGAAAAGGAGTAAGTAAAATTCAAGTTGGTGGGTGCGCTGGAGAAGAAGGAAAGTGCAATAGTCAAGAAGAAGAAAGTCCGCTCATTGTGTTAAGAAATGAGAAGGAGAAGGCCGACTGTGAGAGAAAGTAATTTAAATTACACGATTATACGACAACAAGACATGAAGCAAGACTAATGGTTTACATGGAATTCGTTTTGTCCCTGAGCCTTGTATTTTGAAGTGGAACAAGTTGCCCGTGAGGTTGGTACACTTTAGAGGGCGCTGATGTTGGCCGAAAGGCGATGGAACATCGAGTATTTTTGGAGGGATGAATATACGAGTGCTGAGAATAAATTAATGCAAGTGTTAAGTGCCGTTTAGTTTTGTTTTTTTATCAGGATCAAATACAAGCCAGATTCATCAATCTTGTCAAATTCCACAATGTGTAGAATGGGCAGGCTCGTAAGCTCGATTCGAAAATCTTTAAAATTTTCAGCATAATTAGACAAAATACGATTATGTAAAATGAAGATGTACATGGTGATAATGGACACGGAAGAAACTATTTATATTCATTGCCTTGGAAGACGTGATATTTAAATTTAGGAGATTGCGCGGGAATGTATAATTTTTAATTGTTTGTATTTAATTTGTTAATGGACGAGAAAAATAACAGCGATGTAATAGCGGCTCCATGAAAACTTTCAGCTTGTAGACGAAAAAACGTAAAACCTTTGAAAATTTAATGCAACAGCAGCACGAAACTGGGAAGAACAGTAGAAAACAGATTGCGGATTTGCTAAACTGTTATCCATTGGAAAGATGTGAATTTTTTATTGGGTAATAATATTTACTGGGATTTTGTGAGCCCACATATGATGCAATTGCCATATTCCAATGGATATAATGGCAAATTGTGAAGATAAGACACAAAACAAAAATGTTAAACGTTGTCAAGTTGGTTTGATCTTTGAGGTTTTGGTTGAAACTGTCTTCCGAAGTCTTGAACGTTTACTGTATTTTTGCTGGAGACGGAGAAACAGCCACGGCAGTTTAGTAGACATAAAAGAGATGAAAAGATGAAGGAGGAAAGACATTGAGGAGAAGAAATACTTACGGGATGTTCCATACTGTTTAATGGACGCAGAAAATGTGCGACCATTTCGTTCGTGTGGCTGGACAAAAGTGTATTGAATTGGGGCAAAGTCATAAAATTTTATTGGGTTTACGAGAAGGGAAAGAGCAAGAAGAAGGAGAATATTTTGTGAATTGACTTTGATAATGTATGCTGACGATGGAGCCGTTGGTTTGGGAATCGGCGATAAAGTGGCCGGTCGTTGAAGATATTCAAACCGGAAGAACCTTCAGGCTCCGTGGTCAAAGGTGGAATGCAAGGATTTGTGCCTTGCATCACGTAGCATTGTTGAGTTACAATGGAGGACGAAATGTTCAGGGTTGAATGAATAGCCGGCATTGACATGCATTGTTGGCCTTGGTCATGGTAAGCGGCATTGAACATGATTCTTGGAACTGTTCAAAGTTCTGAGGTTTGGTGTGAATTCCAGCACTGGTGTCCAGAAACCAGAAAGCAGGTGACTGAAGATTTAGAACTTTGGAGCCCAGCTGAATCTTTAGATTCGAAGGTTTACTAAAGTGTGAGTTTACATTAAGAATTGGCTGGTTAACCATTGAAAACTGACGGGTTAGCAAGGTCGTCTTGACTTAGCAATTTCAAGCGAGTATGAGAAAATACTCAAGGGAGCCGTTGGAATGAATTGGCATTAAATGTGGGATGTTGGCTGAATTTTGATATCAAAAACATTGGAATTTGGATTTTTGAAAGTGCTGTTAATTGCTGGGATCGATATTGATTCCAATAAAAGGAAGAAGATGATTCTTGTGTCCATCTGACTGACACTGCTCACCTAAACCAAAGAAAAAGAAGCCGAACTTGCCGACAGGGCGCCATCTAGATGTAAATATCCAAACGGCAATACAGTCACTCAAAATATTTGACTGATTCTGAAATTAATACAGAATACATTTAGCCGACCAAAAATCGATGCTGCTCACGTTAAACTGCGAACCTTACGAGACAATTTTTTCTAAAGAGTATAGATTCTAAAAAATATATAATTTTGCCATTTTTGCTAGAAGCTCCTACAAAAGGTCAGCAGAAGAAACGACATTCCTGAACACTTCTACTTCTAGGATGAAACTTTAGCTTGGATACTTGAAACGCCATCTTTCAACGATTCGGAAAAGTTCGACTGCAGCAAGTTTACCCCGGTTTTTCGTGGGTCTCACAGTAAAAAATGTATCAGAAAGAAACTTTTGTGGTAATTGAGGAGAGTTATGCGGTAGAATGTGGTAAATGTAAGGATACTGTAACTCGACAAAGTGTGAACTTGTCAAGTGCAAGATGCATTTGATGGATGTGATGTGTGCAATTATGTACAGTATTGTTGCTGTACGTCTTCATGGATGATCGGGTCGGGTAAGTGTTGCAAATGTGTGAAACGAACGTACGGAGGTTGTCGTTGAGGTATAATTCGATATGCTGTAGAAGAAGATCCTTGAAGTGAACAAGGCTCGTCGTCAAAATCCTTCCTTGAAAACTCGAAGTTTAAATAGTGACCTAGAAAACAAACGAGTTCAAAAATGTAAAATAAATGTGAATATATAGTGGAAATTTTTCGCAATAATTGTTTTTTACATTTACAATGAATCAAATTGGTTGTTTTTCAGATTAAATATTTGGTACCTTACGATTCCTCATGTTCACAAATGTCAACTGGCGCTGAGCTTACAGCTAAAGTATGGCAGCTGAAAGAGGACATCAAAGATCAAAACCGGAGCAATGGTGGTAATAGGAAAGTCAAAGGTGGTCAAAGCCTTTGTGGTGAATTTGTGTGGCAAAAATTCTACATAGACAGAACGACTGAGGTTTTAAAACCATTAGAGAAAGTTCAATCTTGACCTATGGCACCTAAAATCCAAATCGAAGGACTTCAAGCTTGTAAGCGTATTGAATTGCAATCTGAACTGTACCCGATACGTTTTTGTGAATTTCAAGTATAATTTAATTTTGATTTGACCACTTAATTTAAGCTCAAAAAGCAAAAGAGCGAATTACACCTGGGGTCTTCCCCACTAAACATAAATCCGCTAATTTGAAGAATATAATAATTAATTATTTGTTGATACATTCGGGCCATGCAGTTCTGTCAATTTATCAAACTTACCAAAACTTGGTTCTGATGTACGCAAGTAAGTAGGTAGGTAAGTTTAGTCGATATTAATTCCAAAAACATTATTTTACACATGACTTGACGACAAAATTTTGCCGTAGTCACTTGTCACTTTTTATTAACTACTTTTCTGCTTCATTTACGGTATTTGGATGAATTACCGATTGTGAATTGTGTTTTTAAAATTTACTCTTCTCATTTTGTTGGCTACAGATATAAAATTTATATCAAGTTGCCTGGAGATGTCTGGAACTTTAAATTTACCCTCAAAACTGCAAGTAATTCATTTCTGATCCCAGAATAAATATGTTGAACAAATGTTTTTAATATTCGTTGGCCGTCAATCAAGACTTGTTAAGCTTTCAAGTTTAATTAATGTGGTAAGCATACCATGAAATTTCAAATCAATTAATGTTTTTACAGACACACAAATCGATCTGAAAAGGAGAAAACGTTCTACATGTTTATTGAATCAAGGTTAAAATTATTTCTTTCAACACTTCATTTTGGTGGAGAAACACGAAGAAATTTCAAAGCCTTGTTGACACGACCACAAACATGTGTGGATAAAAGTGTGTCACTGATACAAAATGGAGATGTGGACGAAGAATCGCAACAAAACCAGATGCATTCAAAAAGCACTCGGTATATTTTATCGGCAAAAAATGCACGTAATTTGGTTTATTGCCACAGTTTGTCGAAGAAGAATTTATGAAGAAGCTCATGGGTTTGGTTAGCGAAGATTGCCTGCAGTCGTGTGTTTTAGTGTCATGAATTTTTTGTTGGCGGGCAGACGGAAGCGTGTTTGCGGATGAGGATAATAACATGATAAGTGCTGGCTGATCCGTAAACGGTTGGAAGGAGGTTGAAATGGACGACACTTTCTTCGGAAAACAATGATGCAGAACGAGATGATATGGGGTGGATGAGGGAAGATGTGGAATCGCATGGAGGAAAGTGCTAACAGTGACATATGAGGAACCATATGACGACTTGATGTGTGATTCGATACCGTGGAATCGATATTGGATTAAGTGGATGAGAGGAGGAGATGTGACGAGAGATACAGAGCGAATCATTCCACCTGAATGATCAATGTGTTGCTTTCTTTTGGGGAAAAAACGCGAATAAACCGAGTATTTTAAGGTCAGACAAAGGTATAGATTGCGTCGAATTCGCCATTTTATCATCAGTTCATCTCGAGCTGGCGAACAGTCAAGATCTCAAGAGCTCAAGAGACAAGTTTTCAAGTTGATGGCGGTGTGAAACAGTGGGAATTTGTTAATGGACGAAATTTTTCAAAGACAAGTTTAAAATGTTGGGGCTACAGCGGTATACGTGTGCAAAGTTTTTAATTTTCGGAGTGCTAATATCCATCAGTCACTCGCAAGATGGCGGTGGCGTGTTCACAAAATTGTTCAATTCTAACGGTGCTTCTCCAACCTACCACCACCAACCGTCAAAGGGGTCCAGTAGTAACGTTCATCATAAAAGAGCAGCAGCGACATCTTCCGGCCATGTTGCATCAGCGAGGCATTTTTCAACGGAACCGGTGAAACAGCAGGAGCTGGTGAATTCGGACTTTAGGACCGCGAAGCATTACCACTATCAGGCGTCGACGGCAGCGCCAATTTCTAGAAACGATACGGTGGCTAAAGCAACTTCTTCTGTTGGACAGGCTCGAGGAGGCGGATGGGGCTGGGAAGAGGGGTAAGTTGGCAGGGTGACTGAAAAATGAAGGGTCATGGAGGAGGAGCTAAATTGTTTTATTGTGTCTACTAGGAACGGTCATAGCGGCGGAGGCGGAGGTCACAGCGGCGGAGGAGGAGGCGGCGGCGGATGGGGCTGGGCCTCACCAGGCTGGGGTTGGGGCGGCGGCGGTGGCGGCGGAATGATGATGGGCTATGGAGGTATCGGACTCAACGGAATCATCGGAGCGTTGTCGCTGTTGGGACTTCTTGGTCTGCTGCTCTACAGTTTGTTTGGACGCAGGTCGACCACTGTTATTTTGACTAACGGTAAGTTTGTACGCGTGTGGTAACGTTAATGGTGGGGAACGAGCGATTAATTACAAAGTGTTTGTGATGTAGCTTCGGGAAGACGACGACGAGACGTTGACGATTTCGACGACGGACTCGATGGCGAAACGTTACCGGAACTTATGACGCGGGTTGGCAGGTTCATTGAATCGGCTTGGACGGGAGAGGATTCGGGCAAGAAGTTTGAACCGTTCCAGCTGCCACTGTTTTAAATGGGTTTGAATAGCTTCGATTTGAAGCCAACAAATTTCAAGGATTCTGACACAGATGCAATATTTATTCACGTATTTAAAGTAATTTATTTATTCGGACGAAATGACAAGGCCAAAACTGACTTATCGATCAGGACATTAATCAAGCGATGCTACTAAATTTTAAAAGTCGACTTGACTCTTATAGACTACACGACAATGACATGACCTAAAAAATTGACAGCACAAACTTTGAAATTCACTGACAAATTTTTGACACTTCTTGAAACTTTCTGTTTGTTTCTTCTTGATGATCTTGCTGAAGACAGTACGAATTTAGAAAATTAGGTTGAGGAGTTGCTTAACGAGACTGACGACGGTATTTGAAACTATTAATACGATTTTGTGATGTATATAACGTAACTTGTGGTACTAAATTGATTATGAAAAGTGACTAGACGACAAATTAGAAATACTGAAACGATAGCGGGCTTCTAGTTTTGACACGAAATCTTAATTGTTCAAACTCGACGAATAGTCAATGGACGACTATTGGACAAATATGTTTTTGATACACAGACAGTCGAATATTTGTTACTAATTTATTGTTGCTTATCTAATTTTTGTTCAATATGTTCAATTAAGTGTAACTGCAAATAAAAGAAGGATGTTTCGCAAATGCAAAAATCTTCAAATAGTTTCAATTATAATTGCGTTCACATTAAACTTTGAACTTACACTGATTTACAAAGCCGAAAAAAATTGCTTCAATGTCCTTCAAGCAAATATCTAGAATGCTTATACCGTATTTGTACAAAATACATTGAATGGCATCAAGGAAGATGAGCATTATTCAACCGTTGAACTAGAATCCATCATACGCTTATGTTTGCTTGAAACGCCATCTTTAGAATTAAGTCTGAATCGTAAGTTAGCGAGAACCACACTATCCATACGACTGCAGCGCCACAACGTTATATGAGCATGCATTTTTTTGTAACAAGTTCCCGCGTTGGTGCGGAGATGGCGCTGGCTAAAGCAAGGGGAAAGTTTCGTAAGTTCCGCAAGAACGTACATTCAGGGTTGATACTTCGTTGGCGAGGTCTTATAACCGTCTGCTGTTTCCGGAAATTATTCGTTTTATACTTTAGGCAGATTTAATATAAATTATTTTCAGTTCCAGCTATTTTTTATTTTTCAAGTCCATATGAGACTTTCATGGGGGAATTCATTTGCTGCTGAAGTATGATTGACATGTGGTCGTAGCCTTTGAGAGGCACAAAAGATGGGCAGCCATTGCAGCTTTGCCATTGGACACTTCAACTTGAAAAGATCCTGCACCAAGTTAACAAAGCCACATATGTATCATCACATAACCGTAAATTCCACCAAGAC
Source organism: Sphaeridia pumilis (assembly GCA_034698345.1). NCBI lineage: Eukaryota > Metazoa > Arthropoda > Collembola > Symphypleona > Sminthurididae > Sphaeridia > Sphaeridia pumilis. The sequence continues at coordinate 11,092 of JAQGBJ010002745.1, forward strand.
GGCAAACTGAAATATTTAAAAGTACTACAACGACACAAAAATAATTTCTTCTAGTCACAAGAAACAACGTACTTTTTTATTGTTTTTGCCGTAGATTCTTGAGGTCGGTCGCCGACGCTGCTGCTGTGACTGACTGACTTTGTGTGTGTATAAACGTGGAAGGAAATCAATCATTCTGTCTTTGCACCCTTTTCATCATCATCCGGCAGCGCAACTTTCCATGTTTACACTGCTCGTGTGTATGTGTGTGTGTATTTGGTTGCTTGGGTGAAAGTGAGTCTGGGACAAAAAAGGTTTTTGCAGCTATGCAGAATGGAGAAGACGGAGATGCGAGACTGCGTTTGTAATGGTGAAAACGGTAGGAGGCTTCGCCATGTTTGTTGAGGGTGAAAGGCAGGCGTGTAAGTTTGGTTACATTTGTGGCTGTTTTGTAGGCGGTAAGTAAGCTCGTTTTCGGTATTGCCACAAATTGAATACGGAGAAAGGAGAGAGAGAGAAAGAGAAAAGAAAGAATTTGTTATTATACTTGACTGACTGACGGGCAGGGAAGGCCGAATTGTGTGTGACTCGCTTGAAGCAAGGGAAACTTGAGCTTTTCGCCTCAATGAATTTGGATTTGTGAAAGTTGTGCAAGAATGCAAAGTGAAAGGGTGCTGGATGGGAGACTATATTTCCAAGAAATAGTAGGAGTTGGGTTGTAAACTTGTGAGTTTTTTACACCCGAGATGCTATGATTGACGGGGAACAAAAGAGGTTTTAAAAGCTCGGAAAAGTTAATCGTCTTCCGTTTGGAGAAGGCTCCGAAATGCACGAAGACGATGGAATCCTTCGAGACTTGGCTCAGTGGATACGACTTGGGATGGATCGCTGAAAGAATTAATTAGTCGAGGTGAACCTCAAAGCGGTCTTGAGGGAAGCAAGAGTGGATGACGCTGACGACTGAACTGAAAGCCGCTGACGACATGTAAGAAGAACACATTGTCAGGTCAATGAAATGACATTGGCATTAATCATGACTGCGGTGACAGCTGATGTTGCTATGATGAAGACGCGAGGAGACAGCGCGAAAATTCAGTAAGTCGCCGCCGGAACGCGGTTGACGGACAGACGGCAGATGATGGGCAGCGGATGACGCGGGAGTCAAGCGCCAAGCCAAGGCTTCAGTCGACCAAAAAATGACAGGGTCAGAGTCAGAGGTATCAGAAAATTCACAACGGAAATATGGTCAGCTGTAGGAATTTTGTCTCCGGGATTAAGAGGCGTAGACAGAGCAAATTGTAATTTAATTTTTTTATTCTGTTATAGCCTAGTGCCATTCAGTACATTTTTGCAAATTCGCAAGCTAATGTTCAGATCATTACGTCTTCAGTTGTTCTTGTACATTTTAAACCAGCGGTTGTTGATAGTTTCCTTTGGCTGTTGTAAAAAAGTAAATCGGATGAATCAAAACAACGAATAAGTAACAACCAGCCAGTATTTTTTCAGCCACCGCGGCTCTTCTTCAAAGATACTTTTATAAAAGCTGGATTGAAAAACACACGTGTGCGACTCTCTCGTCCACACCGAACTAAAAGACAGTGAGCGCAGATGAGTATAAATCGGTGCGGGAATCAAGCGGGAAGACGTATCTTCTTGTGCTGGGCGGGTAATAAAGATAAATCGGTGTTTGAGTATGTTTGTGTGGTGCAACTGTAAGTTTGTGTACACAAGTCCCGAGATGTTACGCTTTTTGTCTATTTAAAAATGGCAAAAATATTCAAGAGCTACAAACGGGCGCTTATATGCCCTTCAAAAAAATATTACAAGTTGAAAATTATGGAGCAAATCGAGATTATCATGTTTGCAAATTGTGAAAAGCTGCTGAAACATTTATGCGGTCATTAATTTTCCCGGGTGAAGAAGCGCCGAGACGGGAGGCACACGCATCTTTATGCCGCTGATCCTACAACATGTTGCTCCCGCGCTTCTTCTTCTCGAGGTAATATATTACGGATAATCGGTCAGAGCCAGAGTCGTAAATCTTGCCGCTTGTTTTCCGCAATAGCGAAATGAGCAAAGTTGCATTGTCAAAATGTGTATGTGTGTGGTATAAGATGCACTTCTGTGAAGAGGTGGTGGAAGTAGAAACGCTTCTAGTGCAAAGATTCAAAGGGAGCGCGCGCGCAGCGCGCGCGCTCTTTTTTGGCGGAATGAATAATGTGCAAGGTGAACAGAGACTAATGAGGATGAGATGCAAGTTTATACAATAAAAGGTGGAGAGGACAAGCTACCGCTTTTGCAAAATCATTTGTCATACGAGACCACACAAGTGGAATGTGAGTTGAATTGCTAAAGAACTAAACGCTACATGACTATTACTAATGCAATTTAGCACCTGAGTAGTAAAATTTGCAAAAGAGATAAATTGGCTGATCAAATAAAATCAAAGGTAGAAATGGCCAAAATTGGCAAATTATAGCAAACACTTGCGTCAAGTGACAAGGTAAATAATTTATTTCACACTTGATGTTGTTGCTGCAGTTGCTGCAACATTGATTACGTGTACGAAGACAAACATGCCGTGAACAAAATTAACGTTCACTAATGCTATTGACGACAAATTGTAGGTTTTTACATTTTTAACGTATACAACATTTTTTGGGAACAACATGAACAAGACACGTACACAATTATTCTTTGACGCTTCACAACTATTTGTAGTAGTACAAGTTTGTATTGCTTTTTTACCTAACAACTGGGAAATTGACTAGTTGCTTTTACGCAATAGTTTTTTGCTTACAATATTGCATGAATGGGTCGGAGGAATCTAAAACGAAAAAATGATGAATGTTTGCAAAAGAACATGTGGAATTTTTCTATTGGTGTGGAAAGAGCAGGCGAGATAGAGACAAGGAGGCTAAAAATAGGAGACCGAAATTAGCACGATAAACGTGGCTAATTGCCATAAAGTTTTGGTGAGGAGTGTGAGACATTTACAAATTAAATCGCAGTCATAGCCTACATTTACACGGTCAAAGCAATAATATTTTTGATGAAAAATATCTTTGCACTGGCAGCCTAGCGACTAATTATATATACATTGCATAATAACTGTTTGGTAACATCAGAGACTTGAATATTCTTAAATTTAGTCTTAGCTCTTAGTCTTAAGGAACTATTTGTACATTGTACGTACTTTAGTTTTTGTACAATAAAATTTATACATTATCCCTGGCTACTCCACAAGCTTGCCTGACCTCGCAACCATAAGGTTAACGATTAAGTCACTTACGTAATTAATTAATTAACTTAAAGTATGCAAACACCGTATACATAAAGTCACAGCTCGAGTATGTACTTGACTGCACATAGTAGGGGTGAGCATAATATGCTAATTAGACACATTAAAAAGAAATATCACTCGGTCGTATACATGCGTTGCTTATAGACAGAACGTAGTGGATTGGTTGGTTGATGTACATATGTGTTGGCTATATGAACTACAAGGAATATTTTGACAAACACGGGTCTTGGGCCGTTATTGACCGTTAATCAGTATGTTATTTTATGCTAATAGTACGTATGTATGTAAAAGGTCTTTGGGTTTTACTTGGATTATCAAAATTCAAGTAAATTAAAAGGTCCCCGAGTCGAAGGGAATAAAAAACGATTTGAGTTAAGTAAGTTAACAAGCCTCGTAGTTGGACGTAACGTAAAAAAAGTGTTGATGGGTACAAAAATGACTACAAAACTAGTACAAAAATATGTGTTTGAAAACTAATAGGGAATTAATTAAGTAAATTGGCGACTCTATGTATCCAAGTAAAACTCAAATAAGACGCCCTGTTCTTAATACAACTTAATCATCAGTTCCTGAGAGAGTTGAGACATTTTGAGCCAATCACGTGCTTGGTTGGATTGTGCGGAGCGGCGGCGAATGAAGAGAAAGATGATTGATGCGTTGACATGCTGTCACGCAAGCCCCGCCTCCTGCGGTATAGGCGCGCGGGCGCGCGCCAAGTCACAATGATGATGGCGGTAGATTTAAAAGTCTCGTTTAAAAGTTTGATTGGTTCATAAAGTCCTCAGGGTTGTTGGTGTACTGATGAGTGGCCTGGTGATGA
>JAQGBJ010002746.1:0-15174 GCA_034698345.1 Sphaeridia pumilis
ACCAAACAGCCGGCCATATTTAGCCCGATCGACAATACCAAAGTTAATATCAATGCTACACGATCTATTGCTTGCTTTCAAATGCCCATAACCGCAAAACTTTCCTCCATCCTCGCAGCTATGGCCACATTTGACCTGAAGGTGACCAAATATAGCTGCCGCCGCCGCCGATGTCATCCAATCGCAAAAATTATCTCTTCAGTCAATTCTATCCTTGTCAATTCCTCTAAAAGGGTCTAACAACAGCGAGCGATCCTCGTATCATATCCGTCGTTGTATCCAAATTCGACATTCCTTGGGCTCGCTGGAAATACATGCATATTCCTATGAAAATCTACACAGGAACATCGTCATTTCCTTCCTTGTATCACCCCACCAACTTTGGCCTGGCTTGACTGATACCACATTCTTTGGGCATTTTCCATGATTTCCTCAACCTCTTGCTTATTATCTGTTACTCAAGCAAAGCGAAGCGTCCGGTTTGGCAGGAGTTGTGTATGTATTCTCTTGGTAAAATTCCAGTTCTGCAACTTGTCTGTCGACAACCTCTTTGCAGGTTTGCGCAGTCAACCCAGCGCTCAAAGTGGTTTAAACCACAAAAATTACGTTCCTGGGCATACGTCCGATTGCTAATGTACAATTAGTCACAATGTGTTATCATACTAAAAGCTGAGGCTGAAAACTAACATCCTTATATCCTAGTCAACAATTCCAGTCAGCCCAGCCAGCCGCTATTACTCATCATCTGAAGCATCTCAGGAATGACATCACTATTTGCCTACTATTTGCTCATTAGCTTCATTCCACACGTTCCTTTCAACACTCCCATCCCATCCAAGCCATTAACTTGCGAAAATCATGCGTCAGCCCGCTCATGCCCAAGCTGGATTCGAAAACAACTTAATAACATAAACATCATCTGATCCAACCCTAACCATGATCCTGCATTAATTTTGCTGAATCTTGAATCAGAATTCCTCATTTGCTTCCTATTTGGATGGAACTTTACTGACTGAGCAAATAGCTTCTTGGGTTCAACTTCAACTCGTGACTTCTGACTTGGGATTCAATATTAGGCTGGAATTCAGAAGGAAAAACTAGGGTTACATAAAGGAACTACTGGATCAACAGAAACCGCTTCGATTCATTAATCAGATTCTATCGGATGAACCTTACTCGACGAACCTCTAGAGTCTTGAAACCTTCACCTTCTATCTTGAAAATCTTGACCCGCAGGCTTGATCATACCGCCACCAAAATCTTGAACACAAAATTCAACCCTAAACATCATAAAAAGCATCATTTTAGTATAGACGGTAGTATTCGCATCAATCAAACTTTCAAACTTGAATATCCGATGCCTTACAAAACCCAAAAGCCACACCTTAGGAACTAGGAACCAGGTCAGATATTCTTCATGAGGTCAACCATACGATACCCGGAGCTGTTGCATATTCCTTGTTTTGGTATTGGTTAACACCAATTACTGGGCTCTTGAAAGTTGTTAATTAAGCCCCGATTTCTGATTAACTGTTTGAAAAACTTACTTGATGACGTGGCCGTCCAACAATGGATGGGAAGACGGCTCTGGGCGCATCATCCCCGGCAAATCCGGCCTTGCACATACCGGAGCCGTTGTCAACGACCAATGCGGCAACTTCGTCGTCACACATTTTGAAGGATTCTTTCGCTAACTTTGACACACAATTAAAATAATAATAAAATTGAAATACTTTTTCAAACCGGCAACAACACAACCGCGCACCAACAACTTCAAGTCTGACAATGAAACTTTTCCGATGAGTCGAACGCTTTTTGACCGTCTCCTTTTAACGGCCTTCTCCTATCTCTCAGCCCTGTCTTACTCATCCAGTGTTAAAGGATTGGCCCCTCGCATCTCGTTCACACGGGAAGCTTTCGTGCCAAAGCAGGCGTGAGAAGATGCACCGCCGCTGAGAGGAGAGAGAAGGAGCCGGCATACGCTTTTACGGCGGCGGCAGCTTTTGCCCATATATGGGCATAAACACGACCAAATCCCTCCCTCCTCCTTCCTCCTGCTTCAACCGTCATTCATCTCTGGTTTCTCTCTCAACTGCTACGGACGCATCTTCCCGCCTTTTGTTAACATGGGATGAGAATTGGGAGAGCAAGAGAGAGTGCGGGGAGCGTTGTTTGTGGGCGAGCCACATAAGACGCAAGGTTAAAAGAAATTTTTCGTTTGTTTACATTTTGAATGAGACATATTCAAAGTTGCGAAAGGATGATGATTTCACCTGTTTTGATTCCGGATGATGATGATCAAAAGTAATTGTGTTTGGCAATACCATGTTGTTTTGAATTGTCCATAAAAGATAATTGATGGACGAATTTCCTTGAAACTTTTGTCCTTTTTTGGGCACGCAGATTGGCGACAGATTTGATGGGAATGGAATTGAATGAGTGCGTGATTCAGAGTAATTTATGGGGCGAAAGGGTTGTGGAAGGGGAATAATAAGCGTGTCAGGAGAAGTATATAGAATGTAGGGGAATAGGCCGAGGCTGGATAAAAGCTTGCAAGTGTATTATATTAGTGCAATTTATGGGTGCTGAATGAAATGGAATTTTGTGTAAGAGGGAGGAGTTGAGAGCTTTCGATACACAGTGGAATTAATTTTGATCAAGAGCGGAAACGCGGTTATCCAAAAGGGTGCGACGTTGTTGGTTCCCGGTTAATAATATGTACGTATCGTGTAATTTGATCATTGGTGCAGCATGCGACCAAAGTTTGGGCGAATATTGCTTTTAGCCAGTTCAAACTTGAGGTCATTACAAACTAGAATAGATGACCAAGACATTTAAATGGAATAGTCACTTCGTCATAGCCAAATAAGCAATTCCTTCCTGTTTGCCTGTAGCAGTAGTTGTGATAGACGTCCAAGAATTCTGAGATTTTTGTAAACAAACATGATTCATATCTTGGCTATGACACCTGAAATACGAAGAATAGGGTTGAGTCTGTGGCGTATTTTGTATTTGTTCATAGTACTGATTACACGCCACAAACTAAACTAATGGCGTCCTAGGAATCGCTAATTGTAAATAACACGTCAAGATCTGACGTGAGACTGAGAGACCAGTTAGTTACACGTTCGAAGTGGTTTGTTACAGGCGGATCTCTTTGAGTCAGTTTGATTAGTACACGATGAACGAAAGATGATGATGGTGTTTGTGATAATGTTAACGATGACTAACACGAAAGGTTTGAGGAAGAAACGCTGGGGAGATTGCGGCAATAGTAAATTGCAAAGGTGACTGAAGCTACAGAATGTGATGATCTGCAGAATGTTAGCTCAAGTTGTTCAAGTTCATCTAGCGAAGTTATGATGACGACAACTGCGTAGGAATTCTGGTATTCTGATATTCGCAGCAATCTAATACCCTCCTGACTTCAGGAGTTTCTGAATTGGACTGCTGGTGAACACATGGCGTTTTAGGCTGCTGGATGACTGACCGGAAGTCAAGTATCGGATACGGATGAGTAACTCGAATCAAACCTTGTATCAACAGCTGCTGCCTTTTTTGAAGTGGTTGATGGACAGATGGAATATTATGGAAGCGGTGGACGGAAGATTACCAAATATGGTCATCTGATCTGATGCTTTTGAGCCGGTCGAGGGTCGAGATGTATGTAATTGTAATCTGCAGGGATATGGATTGGATTGGAGGAACGAGTGATGATTAAATGACAATTGTCTTCTATGAAGCAGGTTTTGGCTCTGTCGTAGCGTTGAACAAGCTCCAAAAGACGATTGTTTACCTTTGTCACTGGTGAGAGAAGACAATGTTGGATTGGAAGACCTCAAGTTGGTCTATAAATGGATATTTGTATGTTTGCCAGGAGCTTCAAGAGTTTATGTGCATCAAGCAGCTGGAACAATATCCAATCCAATCCACATCGAACGTTTTGATTTTGGCAAAGTCGCATTTATGACCAAGGTGTAGCTTCTTTTGTAAATTGGCTTTGCCACGTTGTATGGCTTCTATAAAGAATCTACAAATTCGCACGCACATGTCTGACACATTTAGCTGGCGGGGTGTGAACGTGATTGTGTATATGATTTTTGATAAGTCACATGCTGACGCATGAGGTAATCATAATGGTATGGAATGGAGCTGCAATTAGATCCAATGGAAGTAAGCGCGATTGTAAGTCTGTTCTTCCAATTGAAGGTCCAGGTGCTAGCTAGCCAAGTACTTGAATAGTTCGAGTGCAGGAAAATGTTGCGAATCATAATTAAAAGGCAAGATTGCTGACTATGGATTCGCTCAGATTACTGTATATTCGCCATGTGAATTCGCACTAGTTCTCACGGCCATTAGACACGAGGAATAGCGGTGCTGAACCTTGTTAGATCTCAAGGCCACTTCCACGTCTATTGTCCTTTGGGAAATCTTCTACAGATTTGTATTGAAGGTCTGCTTGAATCTAGAGAATCAGGCGCGTATATATTCGGTACTGTAAACTACATGGATTTCGCAATATAATCAATTTCGACAAACAACTGATTAGAAACTATATGAGTTGGCTTAATCAAAACCAACGTGTTTCATATCTTTATGGAACTGGGAGGTATTTTTCTATGCATCATCGGCTGACGTGGCGAATACTGCAGCCATCATATTGGCAAATATGGCATTCAAAGAATCCAAAAAAATCGTGCCAGCCGACAAAGAAGCTCAAGGTGTGAACAGATATTACGGAGATTAAACGGCGAATTTTTCGCACATTGTTCTGTCGGTAGAAAGCGAATCTTTTGAACGCTGCAATTTTGGCATTTAACAAGGAAAAAGTTTATACACTTTTTTGATGATAATACAAACTTTGTATCGTATCAACGTTCATCTGTAATCCAAACTTTTGTGTGTTATTTGCACCAGGTATAAAGATTATAAAGCATGGTTCGTTGGGCAAAAATAATTGGGTGATTTATTGCCAAGTGCACCGGCGAATTTGTATTGTGAAGATGCTTTTACTGATTTTGCAAAATTTTGTAGTGGACAGTAGTCCTGGTTGAATTGCACCTGAATGAAAGATTCACCAAAAAAAGAGTTTGAATGATGATCAAACGCTTGCGCAGTCAAGGACTGTGAGCGCCGCAAGCCAAGTGCAACAGGCCGCGCGCCCGCTGGTCACATTCAGTGTATTGACGAGGTGCCAAAAATCAATGTTAAAGTTGCATACATACATACAATGTCAGGCTTTCTCAAGTGCATTAAACGCCCAATTTCATCCTGCGGAAATCTCCTATGCATTTCTTTACAACGTGCAATTATACAGATTAAATTCAATTAAAAATCAGATTATGAATTAATTGAACTTGAGTCCCTTCTTTCTTACGTAATTAACATTAATTGGAGGGTCTTAAGAAGCTTCATATAATTAACACTGCGCCCGTTATCAGTTTTTGGCACCACTATAAAGCCGTTATCAATTATTAAAGCTCAGCAAAAGCACAGTGTTCAACTTGGATTTTTCTTTTATATACGCTTTCACTCTTTTAATCGTCCAGCAGCGCTGGCTGTAAATCAACGTCATCGTTTGCTAAAATAAGCGTCGTGAATACACAAAGCGCTGTATGTAGAATTGACTATTTTCGTTAGCTTTTGTAAAGTTTATAGCTTTCTCTACAGGTGCAATTATATTTGCTGTTGCACGAAGTTTACCTGATTCTGCCACTACAAATGTTTGCTGTGTAAAGCTCAACAAGGCTTTTTCTTTAATGACTCTTCAAACATCAATGACAGGAAATGTTGGTACTGTGCAAATATTTAAGAGTTTTCAAAACAAGCTCACTTTGATGTCTACAAGTGCGTTTTGCTTCATTCAGAAATTATCAATCGAGAAATATCGGTCCGACACTATACGCTCTAGCGAAGGCGCGCGCGCGCTCCGCGCGCCGCGCCCTCGCTAAGAGCGTCATTTGCACCTCAATATTCCGATCAAGATTCAATTCACCTGCATCTCCCAGCGACAAGTCCACGAATTGACCTACTGACAACAGGGACGAGAAAGAACGGGATCATTTGTAACTTTTTTCAATGTTACAGCTTCAGGGGATTCTTGTCGTCCGAGTTGTAAAGCTTACAGTGAAAGAATCCAAGGCTCTCTTTGGCAATTTCTGACCCAAACATATATTTCTCTATTGAAAAGGCTGTCAAAAGGCAGAAAGTCAGAAACTTGCATTGTTTCTGCCGTGGTTTTGCGGCGGAAGCCGCAAAACTCGCCACTTTTTCTTCTTACCTTTACCTTGGGAACTTGTCAAGGATTATTCTTGTAGTGGATGCATTTTCCGCAAGAGTTGATGTAAAACGTGGTGCATATATAATTACGGGTGATGATGAGAAGCGTGAATGAATTGTGAATGACGAGAAAGATGGAGGTGCATTTCAAGTAAGTGGTGAGAAGCTTTAAAAAGGTTTTCAATGAAGTTTATGATGGACAAGAAGGCAATGAAAAGCATAATTTTCAAGAATGAATAAACGCTATAAAGCTCGTGCGCTCCCGATTTGAAAAAAGAAGTTGAAGAAGATGATTGTCGGTAGTAAGTTATCGTGTTCAAAATGCAGTTTTAAAGCTGATTAAGCAGTGCGAAGACGATGTTCATCTTTTTTCAAAGATGCCGATAATGCGCCCTGGCGGCAGCGACCAAGTTGTACACCTGATTCTTTGTAACATGTTTTTTCAAAATTTAATCCGTGTAAGTAAGATGAGGAGATGATGAAAAAAGCGAGAATGTAATTTGATTAGGGCGAACTGAGCGTGGTGAAAGGGTCGAGTAACTGCGCGCAGTGTGCATACGGCGCGCTTGCGCACTGTGGCCCAGTTATGATGAGTGCGTGAACTATGGGTCAATCAACAAGAGGTTTTGGTGTGTTTCTTGTATTCAAGTAACGAAGATGATGAGAAAATGTCGTTTCGTTACAAGCGTTAACGGAAAAAGTGAAACGTGTGTATCGAAAAGGTGTGAGGCGGCTGTGTGTTTTCCTGATTGATTGAGATATTAAGATTGGTGTGAAGGAAATGGAGGAAAAGTTTTTGAGAATTGTGATTGACCTGGATTTAATTAGCTGCGATATTTTCAACTCTGAAACCACAAAATTTTGATTGGATGATATGTAGGAAAATGAATGATAGAAGTTTGGCAGTCACGTCCACAACTTTCTCTCGATAGATGGCGCTTGCAATTATTCGTGAACTGAATGGTTTCCAGCTTTCACTTCCAATGTATGTAAATACAGTACCTAATAATGCTGATAGAAGAGGAAGATTCGGATACATTTTTGAATTCAAAACCATGGCGCTAATGAATTGCGCCAACACTGAAGCGCCACAAGAGCGCGTCTGGCGCTTGGCGGAAGTTCGAGGCGCTACATTGGAAACTGAATTAATCTCAGGTGAAAACATATTTGAAACATGAGTTATTTTGGTGTCGCTGTTCCGGTGACCTGATGAGGCTGACGCTTCATGACTGGCGCCTAAATACCAAAAGTTTCCCAAACGGACATCGAAGTTTAAAAACGGCAGGTGTTAAATGGCGCAAATACGGCCATTTCAGATGCATGAACTTCATATATGTACAGTACAGAACAAGTGAGAGATTCTCAGTACATTAAATCAATAGAAATCAAAGCCAATCAGTTATCACTGGAGCGCTAATTGAATTACTGCGTTGCGGGCCTACTTCCACTTTCGGAGTCTTCAAAGTGGGACGTTTCCGTATTGGCCAAAGTTGCTGAACGGTATTTAAAAAGGCTGATGAGCGGTCAAAAGTCATCAGTGTTCCATCAGTCAGTCCACCAGTGACAACCAAGCTTCTGCGCTTCAGAAGACATTAAAAGTTTATACAAAACACTTGAACAATTTTTGAAATGTGGCGACCTGGCGTAGTCCTAGTGTTGGCCTTGGGCCTTGCAGCCTTTGGGCGCGCGGATACCAAAACTGCTGGCGTAGTCTCGCCGACTCAGCAGCCTCTCGGATCCGAATACAACTACCAAAATTATCCCTACTATCAACAATACTATCCAAACTACCAGTACAGCGGCTACAACAATGGAGTTCAAAAACAAGGTGAGTTTTTCAAGATTTAGTGATCGAATCGGAGAAGCAAATTATGGATTTTAAAATTCCCCTTGCTTTTCAGACACTGGCTTCAATCTCGGCAGCCTCCTGAACTTCGGCTCCAACTCGGACTCTGGGTTCCAAGGCGGCAACGGCGGCGGTTTCGGCGGTGGCGATGGCGGAACTGACCTGTCGGCCATGGGCTCTGCTGCCGCATCGGTGGCGGCTGCTATTGGAATCAAGGGACTTTTGAAAATTGTATTTGGCGCCTTGGCCGTCTTTGTACTCTTGTGGCTGATTCCGTTGGCTTTGTCGATTGCTGCGATTGTTCTGGCTACTGAAAACAATGGCGGAGATGGAAATGGCGGCGTCATGGACAAAATGAAGGACATGATGAACTGGAACAGCAAAGGAAACAGGAACGTTGGAAGGGCCATGGAAGCCTTGAGCCACGTGTTCAACAGCGAGCAGTGTATCGAGAGGATTTCGTGCAGTATCAGCCGGAGGGCGTTTGGAGCCCGCAAGTTGCTCAAGAAGACTGCGGCGACTGTTGAGGCTGCGCAGGCTGAAAAGGGGCGGAGCAAGGGGGATGATGTGTAAGTCTATTGGTGGATTGGTTGACCCGTAAGGTGGGTTTGAAAATTTAAGGTAGTGTACTGATTCCCAGGGTGTGTTGTGTATTTGCAGGAAGCCTGAAGGACCAAATCGACGTGATACCACGTTGATGGGGCGCATTTCCAGAGGCCTCAAGTCGGAGAACTGCGAAGCGTACCAATGCAGACTCGCTTCGTACTTTTCTTAAAGTGGGTTGAAAAGTAGCAGCTGTTTTTTGTTTTGTTTTTGTTGAAGAAATATTTATTTTGTTGTTATTGCCAATGTGCCAAAATTATAGTGTTTTTAGTAGTAGAGAGCGAGGTGGACAATTTTGACAGTTTACGATGACTTGACAGGAGACGAATTTTATTGGAACTAAGTGCTCCAAATTTTGACATGACAGTATTACGATAGGTTTGACGTTTTAAAAGTGTTAAAAAGCTTTTTTTAAATAGTTTGTAATGGACAAGCTCAGGTTATTAGCGACGACAAGACTTGGAAGAGGAAAGCGTGAATTTTTGGACGTGACTGATTTTATGGACTGACTTGTAATTTTGATGTATGTATTTGACGTGAGAAATAAAAGCAATTGAAAAATATCTATTGTTTCTAACAGTTTAAACGTTCTTTTGCTAAATCAAGCAGGTGTGCACTAGTATGGAATTTCCTGCTCCTGTGCTGATCTATACTATACGTGTCCAAGAATTGTCAGTCCTGTCCTAACCTGTGTCAGTGTCTAACGTGTGGCTTAATCCGGAGCTTGTGACTTTGAATTCCAAAACCGAACAAACAATAGTTCATTAAATAATTCATAGCATTGGCATTTTTGAAATAAAACCAGTTTTTTCCTTGTATTCGTGATGAGTCAAGAAGGATTCACCTTGAGGCAACGAGCAGCGCTTCGTTTAACAGCCTCACGTGAAAAAGCACACAAATTCACAGATGCCCCAATTTCGTATATCAAGCACTTTCCAAACACAATTTCTTTGAATCTTTCTTTCATTCGCCATTACGCCAGATACTTTGGTTTCCCGGTGAAAGTCGGGCGAAGAGTAATCGCTGACCATTCCTTGTGGAAAAAAATCATTTTTTACTTTGTCTTTGCTGTACTGGTTGGACGGACTGTTTTGGTCCTGCTGACGTCCTTGGTTGCGGTGACTGTCGAAGGTTACTATAACCCAATGTTTACACCTTTCCAGCTAGTAATGGCTGCTGCTTATCCAGGCGCAGCATGCGGCGTCTATCACATGTTCATCAAGTATCGAGCTGAGTTTGTCATTGTGTGGAACTTTATTTTGCAAAACAAAACGTTGGTGAAAAAGTTCAACTTCCGTCATCTGTTCATGTACTCACTGCCAATTTCGCTTTACTGTCTTGGCTGGATGGTAAATTTCGCCATGACTTTCAACCCAAACTGGATGCCTCAGTACTGCTACATTGTACACTTGGCTGCAGCCGAAGACGACTTGGAAGGTGGAATGCATCAAAGCACCCTTGCAGTTTTTTCCAGCGCTTTGGACTGGATTTCCGAACTGGCTGATGTTGGAGGATGTATTTCGCTATTTACTCAAGCAATCTTCCTTGAGGTCTGGTGGAGTGCCATGGAGGATCTCCAACTCAGGCACGTTTGATGAATTCATATTTTTGCATTAAATATCTGTTATTCTGCATGTCTCCAACACTGATTTACCCTTATTTTTAATTTTAGGTGTGACTCGTCATCTACTGCAAGTAGTTGGCGAAGACTTCAAGAGCTTGTTGCCGCTCTACGCATCTTCAACGGTGGCAACGCTTCGTCCACTCACGTTTGGAAAGTTATGTTTTGTAACATAGCTATTGTGAATCTTTCAATTCTCCTCCTTTTCAAAGTGGAACATGTCTTTGTTCGAGCCGCCATCATATATGCTGGGTTGTTGGCGCCCTGGGTGTTTCCAGAAATTTATAACAAAGCGCCTTCTGCTTCTACTGCTTTGGAACAAGTCAAGTTACGAATGCTCCGATCTGCCCGCGGCAGTAAGGAATTGGAAATGTTCAAACGGCGAATACGTTCCGTGTCCACCAAAGGCGTGTGGGTTGGGCGAATTCGCACTTTTGAAGCAGAATCTGACCTCATATACTGGGACTTTGTCATCAATCGAGTAGCTTCGATTATCATAGGATATAGAAGCACCTGAGTTCGTTATATAACATCCGCGTCGGTATATAACATGTAGTTCGAAATTTTTAAATGTTATTGATGTTCAATAATCTTTGCATTTGCGTGCGTAAAATTGTAACTGACCATTTTGGAATGGCGGATAAATGGAGAAGTCGGGATTGGGTGAATTTTGGACGTGACTGATTTTATGGACTGACTTGTAATTTTGATGTATGTATTTGACGTGAGAAATAAAAGCAATTGAAAAATATCGATTGTTTCCTTGAGATGTACATCAGAAGAGTTCAAGAAGCCTACCGAAATTGAATGTGACGACATTTAAGAGCTACAGCTAAATTGCGGACAATGTTGTAGAATTCAAAACAAAATCAAGGACGTAGACAGTCTCAATAAAATACACGAAAATAAGAAAGTTGACCATGTTTACATCGATTAACTCACCGAAGATTGAAGATACAATTGTAGTTCGAAAATTATAGACACGAGCTTATAGGAAAGCAAACACACAATTGATTTTGATTGAGCTTGTTTTACAATCACAATTTCTGCTACTACGAAATGGGAAAGCCACCAAGTCTTAGACTTATTTCGGCACAAGGTGAAAGCGTTACCTAAAGTTGGATCCCCACTGAAGGCACTGAAGCCAGGCAAAAACTGGAATATGGAGCCGCCACCGACCTTATGGTTTCTCAAGCCCCTCCTGTGGCTCTGCAGGTTCAGCTGCGCAGCAAACCTAATGCCGTTCAAGTACAACTGCGCAGTCAGGCTGCTGGAAGAGAGGCGAGGACTGCGCAGTCGACTTTGGAAGTCCACGTTTTACGTCGGTGTGGCCCTGAACGTGTTCATTCAGTTCAGATTCTTGCAGTCTTGCTTCCAGCCACCTCCGAGGTACTTCGTTATGGACGTGGCGATTCATGCGACCATTGGCTGGCTCGGAGTGGCGACAAACGTGTATGCATACAATGCGTTCGTCAAGTGGCCTTCGGTAACCAGGGTTCTTCACCGGTCCATGATGGAGAGCGGAATCGGCCAAAGAAGAACCGGAAGCTTTGGAGGTACGTACATAATTACCATTATTTTGGAATCGAGCCCACAATCATTGACTTAGTGTATTTTACTGCAGGCAATTTATCAGAACGCCCTGGACGGAAATTCTCAATTTACCAACTAGTGATATTCGCACTTCCGACTTCGGTGCCAACAATTGGACTGATAATGTCGGTGGCCCAAGCAATTCGATTCGACTCGCCTGCTTTTTTATGGTCCGTGGTCCCGAAGGAGTACCAATCGGAGACCGTTTTCTATGTCCTTTTTGGGATTGAGAGTTTCTATAGGTGCTTTTGGATATCTTATGGAATTTACGGAGCAACGGGTGTGGTGGCAATGCTGGAAAGGACGAGTTGGACGTTTGCGACTGCGCAGTACACTGCGCAGTACGCTGCGCAGACCACGCTCAAGCTACTGCGCAAGCTGCAGCTGGAGATGCTGTTCCTGAATCTTCTGACGGGTCAGTCCAACTACGCAGTAAAGATTTATGCGCTCATGAGCAGTATCATTGGCTATTCGACAACTTTCTATTATTTCTCCGAAGACCCTTTCATAGCATTGGTTAACATTGTGTATTCGAGCGAAGTCTCCGTGGCGTACATGGCCATGTATGCTCGCGCTTACAATATTCCCGCTGGAGTGAGCGCGCTGAAGCGCGCTACGCTTCGGAGCGCCAAGGCGGGCGAGGTGAATTATGTGGAGAAAAGGGTTAAAGCTTTTCAAAGCTGTGCAATGAAAATGGGCGACTTTCATGTTGTGGAGAGAGAGACGGCTTTAACTTATTGGGATTTTGTAGTGAGGCAGATTAGCGTGATTTTGATTTCTTTAAACCAACTGTAATAAAGAAATGTGCAGTACTGACAGTAATTAAGGTGCTTTTATGGCTTCAAAATTGAAGAACGAAACCATAGCCACTCAATACAAAATACTCCGACAGTCCCCAAAACAACATATAACAAGAAAAGCAGAAGCGTCTTCAACATCGAAAATGTGACGTTTTCCGAACTGGCGTCAGTAGCTACCACTTCAGTCCAATCGAGCTTCCAGTGGTTCAAAATCGGTCCGGCAAACGATCTGGATCCAATAGGACTTGAAGGCTCGTCCATTAGAAACCTTCGTTTTAGGTACCCAAACTCACGAAAGTCCTCAGCGTACATTGCGTAAGATTCCCAAAGTTGAATCAAACCCGACTGGGCAAGCCACGAGAGTCGGCGGTTCCAAATGGCGGAAAAGAAGTTCCGCGAAGCAATCCAAGGCTTCCGACTTAAAAATAATGGAATATTGCCGACTTCCGACAACGCGACTTTGGGATTGGCGATCTTGACCATGCGGCGGAATAATCGGACTTTGTCATCAGCTCCGAGGTAGACATAGTTTTTGTCGATAATGTCTGTGGAGGTTGAGGATCCATCAACTACGGGATTTTGCCATTGATAAGCCTGAGAATGTGTCTGGCCGAAGGCCAAGTTTTCCAAAGGACTGAAGCCAGATTCGCCTTTGGTAACGAAAACAGATGCAGCATTGTTGCCCATGTATTCCAGAAGTGGGCGCTGCTGCGCAGAAGCTGCGAGCGTCTTGGCAACCGTTTGTCCGAAGGTATGAATAGTGCTTCGGTAGGCTGTCCAACCGTTGATGTTCTCAAAATAATAAGAATCTGTGGAAACGAACTGCATGAAGAGCTTCGAAGTCTCGTACAGCGATTGGGGCACGTTTGGTTCTTCAGGCGTCGCGAGGTTGGAGAATAAATCGCCTTTGTAAGCTCCGCCTATAATGGTCGACATGTTGATCCAAACAGCGATGACCCAGAGGGCTTTGCAGGTCAAACGCGCAGAAGCGGTTCCCGATGGAAGTATCGATTGTTCGATTAGGGAACCGTAAACGAGCAAAGAAGAGAATCCGATGGCTCTGGTAATGCGGTGGGCGTTGAGAGGTTCCGCGTATGAAGCTTCGGACCATCGGCGCCATTGGACTTCGTGCGCTACAATGAAAGTTGTCAGAACGGCAACGAAGCACAGAACCGTTACAAGGAAAGCGATGATTGAAGAAATGCTGGACTCGGACAATTTCATGGTTGATTTTGTTGTGGTATAATTACCAAGGATTGTGACGTAGGACATGAGCTTGAAGCGCTCGCCGTGAGGGAGCCACTGGTACTTGTTCTTGTGTGGGCGGAGCAAAAGGTCACGAATATAAAAGTTGTGCGTTGGTGTGTCATAGAGAAGCTCTCCGTAAATGTTGGAAGCGCCCAAACGGCGGACGCTGTTGGGGTTGTCGTGAACGAAGGTGATGTTGAGACCAAGTTCCAAACTGGTCAGAATGCAGTATGTCGGTTGCAGAGCTGGTGGGCGGAGAGACAGCTGACAGTTGTGGTGCCAAGTGGGCGGGTCTTCCGGGACCACCGGAATTTTCACTATAACGGCAGAACGCTGGAGATTTGAATGTGCGCGCCACCAAGCGCCGCGCGGGTCATGCACAAAGGTGATGAGTTTAGCGCCGGAATCTACTCTACAGTACATGCAGACCAACCTGAGGCTGCGCTTTTGGTTCATCACGAAGAATTTGGATGTTACTGTGAGGGTGTGAAGACCAGCCAAAGCGCCGTTGAGCGCGCGCGAGCGCGCGCTCGGTGACCCCTCGACCCTGGCGACCAAGAAAATAAAGTGAGGATTAGCGTTAGAAGTGATGGAGGTGTGGACCGCGTTGAAGAAGTACTTTGGAGACCCCTGGTCAAAGAAGGCTGGCATGTATATCTGCGCAGTTAGTGTTCGGAACCTGTAACTGCGCAGGGTGTTGAGCTGCGAAGGGGGAAGTGTCCGGAGAGGCTTCAGAGCTTTTGTGTAATAGAATTCTGCCAAGGTGCTTTTGTTGTAGACTTGGTATCGAACAGTTACTGCGCAGTTGACGCAGTTGTGAAGATGATGAAGGATGCCGTCCTCTTGTACCCTTGTCAGAGCAATACCGTTGTGTGGGAATTCGAAGGAGTTAATTGTTTTTGACTCTGTTGATGAATCCAAATCTATGATTTTGATCCCACTCCCTTTAATAATAGTAAGAAGCTGCTCATTCCATGCAGTTAACTGCGCAGTTACGGCGCTTATAATTAAAAGTAAGGTTATTTGGCTGTTTGTAAGGTACATGGTTCTGCTGCTATTTTTCCAGTTGAATGCTAAAGCTAAAATTAATGGTCGTACTTTCTTTCATATTTTTGCCTTTTCTCAGGTAAAAATAGCTTCGGCTTCAGCTGTGCAAATAAAACAATACCAGAAAAACAGGGAAA
>JAQGBJ010002747.1:0-15172 GCA_034698345.1 Sphaeridia pumilis
ATGATCCAAGCAATATTGACGACAATTTCAATGGAGGTGAGTATACTAACGATGATCATTTGAGACAAGGGGCTTATATACTTGGTCTTGGGCGTCGACATTCCAGGCTTATGATGAAAAATTCTTGCGATGCGATTCGTCTTGGTCACAATGGCAGCGTAGCAAAGCGTTGGACAAAACCCCATAAAGAATCGCATCGTTCCACACGTGAATGGACTTGGCTCGGCCACAATGACAAAAGTTACTGAAAAACTCAAAAAGATTCCCAAAAGAAGAACGTAACTCAGCTCGCGACCTGCCGCCTTGATTATAGGTGTGTCGTTGTAGGCCCAGAATACTAGGGTAACGAAACCCGTTGTGAGAATCCCTGCCAAAAGTACATGATTAGTTCCATAAATATTGCCATATGTCTATAGACACATTTCATTGTACAAACTCAAGTGGTCCACTAACCCAAACTAGCGACACCCATTGCCCCAATGGCGTACTTGTTCCGATAATCGATATACTTTTCAGGTATCTGGATGCATTTGGACCGATTGGCATCTGGAGCTTGGTCTGTTTCGCAGTCGTCGCAAAGGAATTCATCCCGCTTTACTTGGTACTCTCCACAAGTTATGCACTTCCAGCAGCAGGATTCTTCTCTCTGGAATACAAAAGTTCAATATCATTCAATAATGCCACCCGCCCAAGCCGTAATTCACACTCCTGTCAGGTCCATGCCACCAACATAGCAAATTGACCTTGATTTGGAAAAATGCATCAAAATTCATGAAATTCATACAAATCAATACCTCTCGAACTTTAACCTGCAAGAAAGTACAGGTCGGAGAGCAGCTGGAAGTGGGAAACGTCCAATTCTCGTTGTTTCGGTAACGAATCTTCTTTTCATCAAGGATCAGGTTTCGGTCTGTCGTTGTAGCTGGAAATAAAAGAAAGCGTCCTCATTATAACAAATACGAAAGTAGCCCATTATCTCGTTCCAGAAAATCCACAAACGAAGATCTCGTCGTCACCAAATAAGCGTGCAATTTCCCCTAACCGGATCCTCCTACTTGCGTCGTTCAACCAACTTCCGTAACGTATGAAAAGATATCAACAAAAGTTATGAAACCAACGCGCCACATTTCCCTGCAAGAGCCCAAGCATGGCATTTTGATCCTCGTCATTTCCGCAGCTAATTTCAAAGTGGACCAGAGGAAACCAAAAGGAGACCATGGGAAATTAATCACCGGTGATACCATCAACAAAGAGATCGAATGACTCGGTCGTTCCATGACCTTAAGCGCTATTTACTGCTCACTTGGCTGTATAAACAATAGCGGAAACTGATCCTTCCACCAATTCACTTTACGACTAAAGGCGACTATTGCGTATCTAAAACGTACACACCACGTGGAAACTGGATCCTATTTACAGGTTTCAATGGAAAACAAAAGACAAATCCACCGACCGCCCTATTGACAAACTTTCCTAAGCCTTCCGACCTACAACTAGCACGTGGGGACAAAGCCTACTGAGAGTTCGTCATTCATTCTAACGCATTTACTTTACTTTTAGATCATGACCAAAGGCTAAAGGAAAAGTTGCTTTCTTCAACCCAGTGGACTGAGTGAACTTTGTTTATGGAAGAACAAGTGAAATTAGAAACAGATGGGAAAGTAATTGCATAAAAGGAAACTGGCTGTGGTTGACTGACGTTCAAGATCCAAACAAAGGCTAAATTGCAGAACGAGGACGCGCATGCAATCATCAAAGCAACTTTTGCAACTAATCATCTGTTTATGTACAGACTTGACAATGTGTAGAGTTCGCTATGGGATTTCTAGAGCTGAAAGCTACATACAGCGGACTGAACCACTTTAGTCCTCGAATGCTCTGAGAAAGCTTGACATACTGTGCCTCATATTAGCAAACAAATTAATGTGCGAAAAACGACACGCTTTCTATGTAATTTGAAGGCTAGCGGAAAACAAAAGAGCTGTCTGTAAGTACAAGTTGCTGCCTTTTCTCGCCTCAAAGTCAATAGCTTTCATTCTTTCACTTGCTGAAGACTACTCGTAGGACAAGAGCTCTTGAATGAAACCGCCATGTTTTCCCAGCGCCAAGAACCACGTATAAAGGTAACAAAAGCGAAAACACACGGTCACAACAAACATTCTTCCGAAAACAGCGTCTAGTATTTTCATTAGCAGCGGCGAGAATCCTGTACCCGGAACACATTATTATACGCTTGTTTGAATACATGTATTCGAGAACGTACGAGAGTAATTGCCCACTTCGACCCAGTCGTACTGCAGCGTTTCCGGAACCCATTGGAAGTTGACGATGGTGTAGCGCGTGGGGCCGTCGCGTCCATTTTCGAAGCGGAATGTATTGGAATCATCGTCTATAAGCATAGAAATCTGGTTAAAAGTTTATTTCAGATTGATACTAAAAACTTAGTTTTGCTCAATTGTCACCTTGGAAGGACACATTCTTGAGATACTGGACAATCTGAAGGCCATCCACATGCTTCATGGCTTTACAAACTCCCGGAACTCCATTGCAAAGCTCCTTGTGCATATCGTTTAAAGCGTATGCGTAGGCATAAACGGCGTCTCGAATAAAATGGATGTATGATTGCTGCTTGTAGATTCCATCTTTAGTTGACAGCGTCTGATTCGGAGCGCAGCTTGTATTGCTGAAGGCTGCGTTGAATTTGGTTGACGGAGTTGAAGGAAGCTTGCATCTGCAAAACCAAAAGAATTACATTAAAACATCATATTGGCTCTTGGTAGACATATATAGCGAATCCTGTGGTTTCCATAACGATCGCTGCAGCAGCGCTTATGCAGTTCTGAGTAAAACGCCAGGAGTCTCTAAGCCTAAGCTCTCCAGCGGCGCCACCTACGTCAATGTTAGTAGCTACGTGAAGGCACAGTTAAATACATGAGTTGTAACAGGAAACTGTGAAAGCTCTCTTCCGGTTTGATAATAACGTCCACTAGCATGTGGACTGAGAGGAGGAAAGAAGATACACACGCTGCGCAATATAATATTCAATTTGCAGCAAGCTGATGCCGTTTTGCAAAGTGAAAGAGCGCTATTCACCTATGGCGAAACTTGAACAACTATAGCAACTTGAAGAGAAAGGAGAAAAGCTCAAAGTACATATGGAATGACCTAAAGCGATTTCCGTGTTCGTTCCGGAAACACTGGCGTTTGTGTGTAGTAGTGACAGCAGCTGTTGAAATTCCATTTACACGACATGTCGTTATAAAGGACAAACGGTTGAAACTACTTGGTCGATGGAATTCGTTAAAGTTTTGACTGTAGCTGAGGTAGCGAGCAGCGCTCGAAGCCCACTCCAAAATACCCCGAGGAATATAGAAGGGGAAATCTCGCGGGCAGTTTTGCTGGTCGTGAAATATTATCTACTTTCTCCATAACAAGAAACTTGTCTTCGTCAAGCTCTATTAGAGAAGAAAAGCTGTAAAACGTCAAACTTAACCGAGCACACAGATTGCAGGCAAGAGAACAGCAATGATCCAGCGAAACGCTAAACGAAGAGACAGAAGAAGTGTAAAATTATTTATGGGTTGTTCCGGCAAATTGAATTTCGTGGCTGAGAAATGATAATAGAGTAAACACCAGAGGACTATAAGAAATTTGAAGAAAGGACGTAAACACGGAGGGCATCAATAATGCAGCTGGAATTGAAGGACTGACTGAATCTGTTTATCAACCAAAGGCAATTGTGCAAAAGCGAAACTTTTTGAACCACAGCAAGAAAACAGTTGCGGAACAAGGGAAAAAAGTTGCAAAGAAGAAGCGATTAGTCGTAAAAGTTTTTCATGGAGCTTTAAGCGCCCAATCATGTAGACTCGACGAGCGAGTCTGTAAATCTTTTCCCAAAAGACTTATTCACGGAGATGGGATGACAGGATTCATTTATTTTATGGTTTGCCAATTCTGTAACCGCAGACCACATAAGAGACTATAATAAAAGTTGAACGATGTGTCATCCAATACATGTAATACTACAGGATATATATTTTTTGAAAGAAGATTCTCTTAGACGTCGACACTGTCTTGAGTAATCTTGAAGAAAAGTCGCTCTTCCGAAGTTCGGATTACGATTTAAGAGACACTCCGGGAGTAGGAGAAGAGTGCTAGAATTCTATGGGGAATTCAACGAAACCAAAGCTTTGAAACGTGCATTCTGTACTGAAAACGTTTCACTCTCAAAGGTAGAATTCTCAAAACCTCATCAAATACACAAAGTGGTACACAATCCTTGTGCTAACATTGAAATCCGGTAGACGTCGTAGTAATCTTTCTGTGGGTTTTGGTACATGGATTTGCGGTTGGCGAATATTTACAAAATATTCTGAACCTGAACTGTTACCTATGTATGTCTGATGTCTGTTATTGTGACGCAATAGGGACAGGTGAAATATTAATGGAAACTCACCGAAAGGTCGCTTCCCAAAACTCCTCAAACCAGGGGTTGACTCGAGCATGGCTGAGGTTGAGCGAAGTGAAGTACTCGTCGAATCCAGGAACGTGGCTCACATAAGGTTGAATGGCTATAGAGCCTTCGACGTGAAGTTCTTGTCCCTGAAATATAAACAGAGTGATAAATGACAAGTATGAATCTGATTAATTAATATTCTAGTTGAGCGAGAGCATCATTCATCTCCATATGTAACCACATTAGGCGGACTTGAAACAAATACCATTTTTGACAGTCAAACTTCGCTGTGATACGCCCACAGTAATTAGCACGACAGGACTAGAATGACAAGTTGGTGAAAATTTTGCTCTTTCGTATTTCCTCAGAGATTTAATATTTGAGCAAAACTTTTGCTATGTTGTGCAACCTCGAAAATACCAAAATAGGTAAAAATATCACGAAAATTGCTAAGCAACTGCCTCAGACGGAATCCACTCCCACCACAATCCCTTCCAGTTCAAGCGACTTGGGTCCCACGCGTCTAGGATTTCGAACAACCTGGCTGGAGAGTTTAAACCACATTTTTGTATCCAACTTCCATTTTGCTGAGCTCTTCCAAAATAGTTCAAAAATCCGATTTGGAAGGCTTTAGGAAACATGCTCACGTTTCTCTGATTCCTGACTAATAATGTCTATATCGATTTGTATCGTTTTTGTCAACCGCTAGTTTCTAATACTCTTTATGCATTGGCCGCCGAGATCAAACTGAAAGGCATTAAACTCCATCTTATGAATCGATATTTGCAGTAATGACATAAGCGCTGCTGCTGTCACCTCCTATTATCACTGAATCAGCGGAAACCCAATTACGTTTTATTTTTCCAAGGCATAAATGTATATAGTTGTTGGAAGGCTTATTTTTCCGTATCTTGGATGAATCTTTGTCGACGAATTGTACACCACACAGCAGGTTCTTATTGGCGTGGGCGCAGCAGTTAAGCTTTATTTTATTGCTCTTTTTGTAGAAAGAGTGAAGCGCTTTGAACGGTTATTTTCTCAACAACTCAACAGCCACAGGTTGTTACGGCAGGAAGGCGCTTCCGTTTGAACACAAGGTCAAAGGTTGAATTTTTCGTCATGGCGAAACACAACATTTGGTGACGTTAGTTGCGTGGCGGTGGTGACTTTTACGTCAACCACGAAATTGAAAACAACAGACTTGAAAAAACAAGGTTCCAGAATTCAATGACAAGACAGCGGAAACCGCCAGACATGGAAGCCCTGGAGCTTCAACTGCGCTACCAGATCAGCATTGGGACCACCAAAAAAGTAACCTCATTCGAGCTGAAAGACTTTGAGTAAAGCCTACCACTAAAACAAAATTAGGAAACGCAGCATGAGACAAAACAATATTGTCTCCTATAGCTTTCTCCCAGCGTTTTTAAAGACTTTAAATAGACACAAGCGTTTGTCGAGGAGGGAGAAAAAGCTAGTTTTTTACACGAGCAAACTCATAGAAATTTCAAGAGTAGCTAAATTTCTTGCGACCATGCAAAGCTGTAAAAATACAAGACAAGATGAATTTCATCCTGATGACATGCTTTCTTTTTCTACTCTTTTGTAATTTTTCATTCCGATGCATACATATATAAACTAGACTCCACCAGAAGTGACTCAATCGAAACTAAAATACGCTCTTCTCATAACCATAGAGAAATGAAAGTCTGCAGTCTGCAATATTTTTCTAGACAGTGATTCCAGCTCATTTCTCGGGAACTTCTAGGACTCAGTGAGTCAGGTAATATTTAACAAAGAGAACCAAGACTCTGGCAAAATTTGCACAAGATACACGAGCCACTCGTAATATGCTTGTTGAACCAAACAGCTGCCAGCATAACTGAACGCGATCAATCAAAACCAATGGAGGTTCCAGTAACTTCACTCAATGGCGTCACGTTCTAGTTTGATGGGCGCTGCTGCTCTTGGTACTTAAAATAGTTTGTTTGGTTGACTATACCAAGTTGAATGAAGCGTCAGTCTTTTGTTGTAATCCGATTCTGACATGTTAATATTTCTTCTTCCGTGTTCTCGTTTCCGGGGATTCAACTCATGATTCAGCATAATGGAATCTAATTACATAGGAGAGCAAGTCATATCCATTAGATACTTTTCGTGGAATAGAAACTTTTCAATCAAAACACAACAGCTGGTGGTGAAAGGAGGCTGAGTTGAGTGAGATACAGTAAAGTAAAAGCTTTGGAGCGGAATGCAATTTTGCAGATTTCTGGGCAAATCTTATTAGAACATTCTACGGCGTTGTGTTTTTCCAATTTCGCCCTCGAAAAGTAATCCAGTTAGGGATTCTGGTTCTAACAACACAAGTCATGCATGCATGTGTTACGTAACGTCATTCAACAGGCGTAGATGGCGCTTCCTCGGCTTGTCAGTGTCTGTATGAAATAGTCGAACCGGAAATTACTGTGTTTCTTGCAGAACTGTGGCAGACATTCATCCCATACGTGTTTCTCGAGGTTCGGCCAATTTCCTCTGAATCCTGCGTGTACACGGAGACCACAATACATGGAAAGAAAACAAGAGCCTGAATCGCATATATATGAGTACGTCTAATATCTCACTACAACTTTCACTCTGGGTGAATTCTTTCCCTGCAAGGCTCAAAGACCATAAGTCTGAACAACCTTCAGGAAAAACAATTTCACCTTCCCTTTAACGTAGACCACATCCTCGAAGAACAAGGATCAAAGTCGCATTTTCACGCTACATTGGCCTGATTCTACTATCCCTTGACAAGATTACGAGGGAAGGAACGAGATACAAGATACACAAAGACAAGGAGGAAAAAATGGCAAGAATTTTGGTCATAGTGGTAGCAACAACGAGGACGGCGTCGGAATTAATGTCGAAACAACAGACAGGAACAGGATACGAAAAAACCACAGCTTTGAAGATTGGATAGATCGCGGGTAAACATGGACACCAAAAAAACGTTTCGCATGTGTTGCGTGTCTTGGAAGTACCAGGCCATCAACGATGCCCACACGAGAACTTGGGGTCGAAGTTGATTCTGAAGTGACGTTTAAGGTATATTGGTGCTTACATCGCTATCTTTGCTGTTCCAAGCGTCAGTGCCGATCCAGACGTACTGAGAGCTTACGTTAGCTCTGTTGGCGGATTGCATCAATTTGGAAACATATTCCTTTTCGAGGATCAGCACGATCACTGAAAATATATACACAAAAGCAAATTAGATATCTGCGTAGTAGAGCATGGGAAGCTTTAATCGAGAAACAAAAGGGTAATTACAGAAGAACTACCAAAACCTGCTTCAGACAAGCTTGCAAAACTAAAATCAAAGCTTCTCATAGAGAATGTTGGCTAATTGATGCAAGCTTCTATCCTTTTTGCTGTATCAGCCGGAGCCTAATGACTTTTGGTCTTTGATGCAAGTTTTACATGGCTCTTTTCCAACTGAACTGATGGAGCATGAAAGAGTTGCTATTGAGCCTATGGTCTAGGACGAGAAATATGATCGCTTCGCCTTTTTCACCAGCCCTTTGTGAAGGAATCAAAGCCAATTCTCCACAATCAATTTAACACCCCGAAAAGTTGGAAACTATTTTGAGGACCTTGATACCGGGGAAAGTTGCCTATCAAAGGAAAGTCAATATGGAGAGAATTGTGTCACAAGGAATAGGACGTCAAAGTGCACAAAGGGTAAACAATATGAGGCATTTGGAGTGTCATTCAGCAAATGGTATTCGTGTCTCGTCTTGCGGGCATTACGTGGAGAATAGCCTCAATTTCGTCAAAATTGCCATCTCTAATGCTCTATCGTTTCTCTATTAGATATTCTATAAATATCGACGTCCTTGCTTTCTGTTAGCTTCTTGGATCTGCTACTGATGTACTGCACTGCTAATATTGACACAAGGGCCAAACAATAACAACAACATTAACAGTTACGCACAAAAAAGTACGAATGCTCATGTATTATTTCTTTGTATCTTGTACTTGCCTCTTATCTTCTCCTTGGATTTGATTGTACGGATGATTTGGTCGTAATCGTCAGACTTGAACTGATCACGGATAATCCGAAATGGCGAGGAGAAGCAGATGGAAGAGACGTTCGAGGAAAGGTCCTTGAGCGTTTCGAAACAGTGAACTCCGTAGTCGGAATCAGAGTAGATGACGGCAACATAGGTCCAGTTAAAATGCCTGTGGAATTGTAACACAAAGGCAATTAGCAAGGTAATTTACACAATTTCGCTCGTGGTTTCGTAAGAATGTTATGGTGCAGAGTCTGAAGGTTCCTTGTGAAAGGATAGTAATCAGGGAAAGAAAGCTGGAACTGCTGTTGCCGGCTGTAGCTGTATCACATGGCGGGTAACATGAGTTACGTTGCGTATTCAGCTTGACATTGTCAAGATTAATTTGCTCAAGGACGGCGGATAAAGAACAAATATTGTCTACCACAAAACTAGGAAAACAAGAGCCTTGGGGGCTCAGAAATTGCGATGTCGACATCATGGTCTTGTTGGGCTTGAGATTGCTCCAGTGACATTCTGAGGATTTGTAAGAACATCTCAAGATCCCGACTGATGTAGATTATTATTATTTGCAAAAAGGGGGATTGCAGATTCAGACAGAACCAGACGGCTTTTACAGCTGCGACGTAGCATTTTTGATGGACACGATATTTTGTGGCTTGACACTTGTAATTTGTAAACAAAACTTTTGCACACACTGAGAACAGGGCGGTTTTGAACAAATCAGGAAAACTTTTGGCAATATGTATGTTGCGAACTTACTGTAAAATGTGTAAAATAGCCTTTGCTTGGTTGACATCGGACGGAACAGTTCTGAAGAAATATGGAAACTTTTCGACGCTGCTGAGCAGAGGTGACGTTGACATGTAACTGACTTGTGGAACTTGGAAAAGCCGCAGGAGATTTGCAACCTGCAAGGGAAAAACAGAGCGCGCGCATTACGAAAATGTAAACAGTGAAAATTTTGGCTTGTCATTCTTTGGTATTTGATTGTCGCAATTAATTAAGGTTAATTGAAGTGTTTTACCTGAATTGAAACAGAAGAAGATTGTCCACCAATAACTCCAACAATTTTGTCGAATTTGCCTTGACGGAATTTCGCTGGAGATCCGTCAGAACAGTGGAATTCTGTTTCGTGGTGTTCGTTATAGTGAGCAATGAAACCTAGGGAGCAAAGTGTCGAATATACTCAATGAGTGTTTAAAACTCTATGGGTTTTCAAACCAGAAAGTAAACATTGCATGACAAGGCTCACCTTTTAGAAAATCTAACGACTGTTCTAGGGCATAAGTACTGGAATCACAAGAATCTAAAGCTAGCGCCCCCAACGTAATCCCGGGTAAAATATCGGGGTTGGCATTGATTGTTTCAATGGAGTACAGCATGGCTTCCAAGGGTTGAATACCATCTTCAGGCTGTATGGAATAGACAAGATGGAATACTGAACCTTGTTATCAAGTTAAGTTACTACGTCAAACTCCAGTTTACTGAAGTTTATCCAAGATTGTATTGGGTAACCTTCAAGTGATCAATCAAATATTCTGATAGCTTTTTAACATACCTGAATACTCTCGCAGCTGACAAGTCCGGACCCACGTCGATGGATCGGAAACAGGGCCCCGAGGATGAAATCTCCACTAACGTTTACGTAAACTTTCCGGCTGGAAGGTGTCGTCCAACTCCAACTGTCAATAACGCTTCGACGCCCATGTCTACCACTGATGCCAGGATATTCTTTTGATGATGTTATATTCTCAAGGGATGTGAAGGATTCATGGAAATCAACGACAGAAGCAGCAGCGGTCGTGATGTTGGTATCAGCACTGAAGTTTCCGCAACATCCGGAGTAAATGTAACTTATAAGAACGATGATGCCCAGCTGTCTTGCTACCTGATCCTGCAGGTGACGGCTTCGGCGTTTTGCACTCATACTTATTTTCAAGACGCCTGTCTGACAGAGCGGAAGTTGCGGAAGTCTTGTAAGTGAAG
The DNA here is from genome assembly GCA_034698345.1 of Sphaeridia pumilis. Lineage (NCBI taxonomy): Eukaryota > Metazoa > Arthropoda > Collembola > Symphypleona > Sminthurididae > Sphaeridia > Sphaeridia pumilis. The sequence goes on from JAQGBJ010002747.1 coordinate 10,495, forward strand.
ATACACACGTGACTATTGAATATGTAAAGTTATTTCAAGAACCACTTTGTCTGATTGAAGAGTTCGCCCTGAGGACCAGAGGAGACGGTGGCAAGGATAGGGATGAAAGCGACATTGTAAAGAGTTATCTACACCACCGGCGAGAGCGTCTTTGTAAGGTTTCACACAGTCTTTCAAGTACACAAGAAAATGTTGGAATATGGGTTTTTCAATTTGCTCGGTTCACTGGTTTCAGGTCACTAGGAGCACACTTCCAGATTTTTGCAACTGTAACAGTTTCTTTGGAACAAGTGGAAGACTCCTCCACTGCAGCACGGCTGGACTTGCTGAAGTTAGCATTCTGAAAACATGCGAAGATTATAAGCAACGCTTAATGCTGCTTCGTGCTGCTTTCAAGCCTGAAGGGATTCAAGTTACTAGATCAATTTCCAAGTATTAATTAGCAACTGGTCGTGCGTGTATCTTGGTCAGCTAATCTGTTAATACTATACGCAATCAAGTATGATGGGATATTGTGGTGCCAGAGAAGCAAGACCGTTGCAATAAGACATGTAATATTTGCAAAGCTGGCATATTGTCCACTATGCTTACGTAAGCATCAGGCTCCTCAACTGGGCTAATTCTAAACAAACAGACTCCGGTTCCAGTAGTAGATAGTGATTTTGTATTCAACTCTCCATGATGAAAATTGTTTGCAAGTTTGTGCATTCTTTCCCTACAAAGCTTTGTAATTCCCAACTATTTTTCCAGTCAATAACGTTTATATTAACACAATAGACACACACTTTGGTGAACACGTGTCAAAACTCTTTATAGACTTTTCAGCAAACTTTCTCCATGTGAAATGCCAGAAGCAAGCTCTCGAATTTCACATCTGCATTAATGTACCCTTGCAGGTCCATTTATAGGAAAGAATTTTCGCAAGGGCGCTGTCGTGTTATCATTCCAAATAAGTTTCGACATTTGGGCGAGTTTTTTTCTAGCATACACGGAAAGGGATGTTTTGCAAATATTATTTTTCGGTCCGCTTTTCCTTATAAAAATTAAGGACATTTACTTTACGGTAAAATAGATGGAGCACCTGCTTCTGACCGAACCCCGTTTGTTTGCATAGCTGTCTTCGGCAGCAAATATAAAAACACTGCATCAAGCTATAAAAATTTTGGCGGCTTCTTCGCTTCTGAACTTGCTTTTTCGCTTTTTGCAATAACGAGCCGCACCCGTAGCCCTAAGTTCAAAGTTGATATTTCCGATGTTTACATAATCATTATAGAAATAGCGTTCGCAAAATTACTGCGGCAGATGCGAATATTGCTAACAAGCGGTGGCCTCTGGGTGCCGTTAAAGTTTATATACACATATTCGCACGTGTACGTGTTTATCTCACCGAGGTTGTATTTTGATCAGCATTGGGCTTACCTTCATAATAGAAGCGCCGAGGGACAAATGCGTGGTATGAAATGTTGCTGATGACATCAACAAAGTTTTTAAGCCAATCTGCAAGCGATATTTATAGCTTCGACGATGCAATTTTTCGCCACTTTTTTGCAGGTTGTATTGTCTCAGTTTTACGCGTAATGGCAACTGAATTTTGCGGTAAAAACTGAACTTTAATGCGATTAACACTACTAATGTGCGAAGCTTTTGATAACAGTCGGAATTTGTGCACTTCCAAACTAACGATAGAGGTATCGGAAATTCTGGTTCGGGCCTGTCAAGTGGTAACGTTTGTGTAGGTACTTTGAGTCTGGAATTCTATAGGGAAATCATGAGCACTGCTCAAATGCATCCGTCGTCACTCTTCTACACTTCTAGAACGACTGAAATCAACCGGAGAAAGCGGAACAGTTTTGCCTAGAACAAGTAAAGTCGCGTTTCGCTTCGCTACTAGCGCCTTCTGCAGGGAAAGTTGGAACGACGTCATTCACTCATAACGTTGAGACCACTAAGTGAAGTGTTATTCTCGATACGTCACTATTAAATTGGCTGCCGTCGATGTAATAATGCTGAAGAAGGTCGGCCAAACGCCTCGGTCAAAGTAGAAAAAGGATCCGATCGGAACCCGCGCTGTTCTGGTACTCTTGACGTATTTAACGAACCAGGTCGGATATTTTATCCTGAACCATGTACTCCGCACATTTTTTGAAATTTCATGAAGCTCGCCGGCAGTCTTGCAGGTCGATGCCAACAAGGAAGTCAATAGGAAACTAAACATGATTCTCGATGGAGCGAAAACTATGCCGAGGAACAAGTTCAAAGTGGAGAGCCAAATTGTGCCTACTGTAAAAAGGAAGATCCAAGGACCGAAAACGCTGGTGTAGCTTGACTGAATGACTATAAGGGTGTTGAAGGTCTTGCAAATCTGAAGAGGCGACATCTGACGGTTGCATACAGGTACTCGAAGAACCTGCTGGCGGGTTGAGTCCCACTGGAGCCTTTGAATGATTGGTGTGACCATATAAATATAGTAGACAAAGACCATCACTTGGAAAATGGCAAAGTACACAACGCAACCATTGAGGAGAAGCTGGAACAAGAAACCTGCGATGAGGAGGCCTTTGGGCGCTTGGCGAGGTTCGGGCAGCACTGAAGTAATAAGCCGATGTGAGGCAGGATTCGCGAAGACCGAAGCGGAGCTGTTGATTGCTCCAAAGACGTAGGCCAAGTACGCGATGCGCCAGATGAGCTTCAGAGGCTTCAGATTCATTTCAAGGCCGTATTGTGCTATAAGCAAAGCAAAGTAAGAAAGGTAATAGCAACATTCCCATTTCCAAAGTAATTCACATTTGAAAATATACCATTGAAGTTCTTCACGAAAGACGCCACTTGATTCAAAACCGCTGGGTGCTCGCCGTGCTTCTGGAAGAAAAGCAGAAACCCGAGGTTGAAGAGGGTGTAAGTGAGGCTCATGTAGCAGATTTGGATCTTTGATTCCATTGGGGCCATTAGGTCCTGGACGACGTGAAAACAGTTGTAGACCAAGAAGGCCGTGTACAGGCAGACGATGATGGAATAGAGCACATGAGCACTGCGCCAGAACGAAGTCGGTTTGAAGACGAATCTCTGTGTTCGTCGATTCCATTTGTAAGCGTGGAAGCCAAAGCGGCCTCCAACGTTGATGAAGGAGGTCAGAAGTTTGAGGGTTGAAACGAAGTTTACGGAATGTTCCTGATCGCGGGTCATGTTAGACTCCATAGACTTGCATGAACAATGTGGTAAGTTGAGAATTGGAACGATTCTGTGGATTCTCTAAAGGCTTTTTCTGTTTCCCAAGAATTGGGGAAAAAACCATAACCAGCAGGTGTGAAGATAGCTAATGCATAAATGGCTTAAATTGTTTGCGTTAGATTCAGCACTTATTCAGTCAGACCTTCAAAAGTGACTGACAAGGGACAACGGACGGGTGGGTTGGAACGTTGAAATTAATTGTCGAGCCTATTTAGGTCGTGTTCAGCAAACAGTTTGATGGACAAATGAACTGGTATCCGAAAATTTTCGGAATATTATTGATCAAAAAGCAGCTAAAAGGGCTTTTCAAACGTCTATAAATTCCGATTCGGTAGCAAGTCGAAAATAATTTCTCACTTCGCCCTGCACGTCACAATTAGAAGTGCTAGGCATTGTTCTTGAGATGTTCAGTTACTAGCACGGAATGTAACCGTTACAGAAACAATAGTATACATGGACGGAACGTGTTCGATTTCCTTGTTAAGACTTGACAAAATAAAGTTATTCCGTGTTAACAGTTCTAAACACTGAAAAATGCGAGATACACCTGTTCAAACTTTTTGTAACAGGATGTAGCCCTGCACGTGGCAAAATTTGGCTTGAAGCCGTTCCACTGATACTTTGATACCAGAAGGCTCAATCTCGATAAGTCACAATCAAGTTGGCTGCAGTCGTTGTAATAACGCAGAAGAAGGTCGGCCAAACGCCTCGGTCAAAGTAGAAAAAGGATCCAATCGAAACCCGCGCAGCTCTGGTACTCTTGACGTACTTGACGAACCAATTCGGGTGTCTGATTCTGAACCATGATACGCGAACCTTTGTCGAAATTTCATGAAGCTCCCCGGCAGTCCTGCAGGTCGACGCCAATAACGCTCCTAACAGGACACTGATCAGTGTTCGCGGTGGAGCAAAAACTATGCCGAGGAACAAGTTCAAAGTGGACAGCCAAATGGTACCAACCACAAACATGAGGATCCAAGGGCCGAAAACGCTGGTGTAGCTTGACTGAATGACCATGAGAGTGTTGAAGGTTTTAAAGATCTGAAGAGGCGACATCTGGCGGTGGTGTTCAGATACTTTAAAGGGTTCCGAAATGCGGTTAGGTATCTGTAGGTGGTTCAGACTCAGACCCCACCTGAGCTTTTGAATGACTGGAATTATCATGTAAATGTAGTAGACAAAGACCATCGCTTGGAAAATGGCAAAATACACTACGCAACCATTGAGGAGAAGGTGAAACACAAAACCTGCGATGAGGATGCCTTTGGGCGCTTGGCGAGGTTCGGGCAGCAGTGAAGTAATGAGCCGATGTGAGGCAGGGTTCGCAAAGACCGAAGCGGAGCTGTTGATTGCTCCAAAGACGTAGGCCAAAAAGGCGATGCGCCAGATGAGCTTCAGAGGCTTGAGGTCCATTTCGAGACCGTATTGCGCTGCGTAAAGGAAGAAAAAT
>JAQGBJ010002748.1:0-15166 GCA_034698345.1 Sphaeridia pumilis
CGAGGAAAACAAATGGATCTAACGGCGTCATACATCTGCTCAACTGCTAGATTCTTGCGATGCTTTTCTAGATTCCACTAGACGATAATAGGAGGAGACGAATGGAATGACTATTGCTTGCAGTGAGGGTAAAAAATTGCTGTTTCCAAACAGTCTTTTCTATCCCAATCCCAACATACGCTCTAAAGAATGTACATGCACATTAACCGCCACCATTCAATGCAACTTGAGCATCCTCAACGAAAATTGCGAAAGACAAGCATTTGCGAAATTGCGAAAATGCATTGTAGGCGGTGGAATTGAATTGAATGGAGGGAGGAATCAAATTGGGATTTTGCACTCTGGTTTGTTGGGTTGTGGGCGTTGAAGTCGGCTCGAGTCCATTGACGTTCTCGAAGTCTTGGAACCATTCCGTCGCCTAATGTTCCGCTAGGACACTTTGGTTTGATAGTGTACATAATTTATATGGGATTTTTTAAAAGTTAATACGAAAAGTGAATATTCTCTCCATGCAATGGGACCAACATTTGTCTCGATATATTTTATCATTGGTTGGATTGGTAAAGAGGCCACAACATAGCACAAGACGTATTCACATGACATGAAGCATTGGCGAAAGTACCGTTCTGGCAAGGTCTCAAACAGCAAAATAAAATATAGCGATAGCCTGAATCATTATCACACTCGGTTTCTATCAGTAACTGTTTGTTGAAAAACGTATGTTGCTGACTAATAGCAACCTGAATCCGTCAAATCCTCGACGTAATTGAAAAATACACAAACAGACGTTAGTCTACCAAGTTCGTAGTACGAACCTGCACCTTCTTTTTGTATTCGGATGGAAACTTAAGAAGAAGGCTAGAAATCTATATAGCAACCGCAGATTGGATTTGAAGCCACTAGAATCTAGAAGCTAAACTCATCATGTTGCTCTGATGGTCCTTGAATCCATGTGCATCTCTTGCCATTAGAATCCATTGTGTTCCTCTCGCGTCCCACGTAAACTTGGTCGATTCCGTAGTGGCGTCTAATGGCGCTGTCTCCTAATGCTCTAGAAGCCCAAGTCTGGATGTACGTCCAAGTACGTGTATGTATCTAAAGCGTCTATTTGAACAAGTCTTCTTCTTCTTCTTCTTTGGCTACTGATTGAAGCAACTTTGACGGTTTCTCCATGCTGTCCCTGCTGAGTCCTTGATTTGTATTCAGTGGAGAAAATAATAATATAAATTTCCCATGTAAGGAGCGAGAGGAGACGTAATCCGGCTTTACGGCTTCCGGCCTTCCACAATGGCACTTTTATTAATGGCATCAGTTGCCACTTAATGAGTTCGTGTTCGAAGTGTCTAAGGCTCTGAATCTTGCCGTTGTTACCTTGACACAGTTTTCTTGGGGGACTTTCTTGGAAGATTGTAGGTGAAGAAGATTTATAAGTTTAAGCCTTTGATGTCATATATGGGATGGGGGAGAAGATTTAGAAGAAGGCGAAAGCTGAGATTTGATTGAAGAATCACCTGGACTGGATGTTCGGCTCTGGCTTGAACACCTTGTAGAAGAGTTAATTGTCAATCCACGCATCTTCCTCCCAGAACTTTCCATAACGACGTTGAGTTTGACATGTCATTTGCTGACATTCGATGTCTGCAGAACCTCCTTGTTCACATTGACATTGATGGGGAAAGCGTCCTCGAGCGCTGAAACCCAAAGTGTTGGTGTGGGAAGCGACGAGACAGTTTCAGGTGTCATCAAAATAAACGGACGTCTATAGCCTGCAATTATAGCGGTGGAATTCCGTACTTACAAGTCCAAATTTGCTGCTTTGGCAATGTCTCTGTTGCTTAGTACAGCTTGGTACAGCTTAGAAGTTGAGGAAGACTTGGACGTGGGTTTGGACATTATGACATTTGAGTGGAGGTGTATATGGATCTTGTCTTGTGAAAGTGTTATATAACCCTTGGATCGTGTCAGTGTCGGTGCTGAGCTTTGTTTACATTCGGTTTTATATCAGTATATACGGAATATTGCAATATATAGTTACGAGTGATATGGGCTACAGCTGTGTGACTCTGTGTTAAAAAGAAAGAGCAAACGTTTTTTGTAAGGCCATAATACAAGGAGAGTGAGACGGAGAGCGTTGCGAAAAAGTTTGCGAATCTCGTGGCTCTCAACGGTTACAAGTTTTTTGCGCCCATCTCTTCTGCTTCTTGTGCAGTTGGTGCGACTGGGAAAAAGGCGACAAAATTGTGTCGGCTTTGAAAGCGAGTGGATGAGGATCCTCCGTTGCCATATACAACGTATGTAGGTTGGGACAAGATTTTTCGCGGTACTAGAAGGCAGCATCTCGCCCCGCTTTGACGGTGGCTATTTAGAGTTGACTATGGACTAGCCGAAATTCAGGCAAAAGGCCAAAATCATTCAGGCTTTTCTTCTAGAGTCAGTTGCCGCTCGACAGTGTTACAGTGAAGGTGATTGTTTGTGATTGTCTGCTGGCTGCTGGTTGCCTTTGGCAAAGTTTTGCGATGGATTGAAACGGTTGTTGAGCAAGTTGTTTCATATCAATTTGAGTGTGTTATAACCAAAACAATATGGCGGACCAGGAGCCGCAAGAACAACAACAACAAAAACAGGAAGTTGCTGTAGCTGGAGACCAGGGAACCACGACGACGGTGGAGGTCCAAGAAGGTGGGAGTAGTACCACAACAACGGTTAAACGTACCGTCAAAAAACGTGTGGTCTTCCAGCAACGTATACAGAGCGAAGGAACTGTGAGTATAACGAGTCCTTCGGGAGCGGAACAACCGTTGTTCTACTTGGGCTCGAACGAGAACGTGTCCGAAGCGTGTTCTGCTGCTGCGGCGGCTGGTAGTCCAGATGATGATGAAGAGCCTGGAGTCATCATCACCGAAGAGGATGAGGACGGCGGTGAGGAGGAGGAGCAGCAGAGAAAGGCTAACAGGGGTGGAGGGACCACTACTGGAGTGTACAGGAGGAGCAAGTTGTGCAGGGACCTTGTAGTGCCCAAGGGGCCTCATGACGGGGGACCCCTGGAAGGGTCCTCTGATCGCGTGATGATCAGGAATCCGGTGTTGGGTAAAATGATTGTGGGACCAAGCCGCAGCTTTACTTTCGGTGAGAGCCGAAGTGCGAGTCAAGTGATTGATCGACAGGTGATGAATCGTAAAGGTGGCAAAATTATTTTGTCAAGGAGCATTTCGACGAGACATCAGCAGCGCTCTGCCATGTTCAGGTTTGTTTTCCAATTCCATCTCTTTTGCTTATATTTTCGCAAGCCATTCCAGTGATAATTGGATCTGAAGGACCAATCGAATCGGAAATTATACGCCATTCTGGTCGCTACACTGATTTTGTTGGTTTGTTCGTGGTTCTCTTAAACGGATTTATAATAGTCGACAGACATTCTGTGTCAGCAAAATATGATTTGCGATTTGATTCGATTCCGCAAGAGCGCCCGAAGGAAATTGCAATAAACTGGTTATTATATGAATTACGTCATCTCTGCCCGTGTCAAACTCAGACACTCGAGGCGTTAATTATATGGTCTATTCGACTCTTATCGCTCGTCTGCTCCTTTTGAATAGAAGTCTAATGAGCAGTAAATTAATGTACTTGAGTTTAAGGAGCTGCTGCAGCATTGAACAACAATTTTAACCAGGTAACTTTGTCACGAAATAGTATTATGAAAACTTTCAAGGAATGAAATACTAGGATTTGTCATAGTTACGCTCCAAATCCCATGATTCATAACTTCTGCTGACAGCAGCAAGCCCCAACACATGGGTGTCAACATTCCACTTTACCATTCGCCGCGGCGACACTTCGACACCAGTTTCGCACGACCCACCAAACAAATATTTATGATGTCAGACCGCCCTCTCACTTCCTGTTTTAAACGTCGCTACCGCTCTGTGAACGGGAACCAGCATATTTCCTCATACTACCGTCGCCATTTTTCTTGTCAGTCGGTGATTTAGGATGTCGAGGAGAAAAACTTTTGCAAACGCAGTAGTTTATCCCACATTTCACTGTTTACATCAGCATCATTCAAGAAATTCCCTCCGAAGTTTCACACTTTCTTGATCCCTGGAATTTTCACAACGGGTGCGAAATTTCAAAATCTGAGTCATCGTTTTAAGTCGTCTTTGATGAGTCGATCGTTTCGCTGAAAAGTTTCTAAAATCGGGATTTGGGCCAGTATTTAACGAAGCTTGTACCTGAAATTCATCTGAAACCTTCGGCGAAGTGCAGACAGGTGCTCAAATCTTTTGGGTGACGCAACCAGCAAACTGAACGCGTGGATCTAATTAGCACTTGTTCTTTGTGGCAAACAGTAGCTTGAAGCAACAAACTTTTGCCACTTTGCAAACACTCTGTGGACCAGCAACATCAGCGCTTCAAAAGCGTTCGGAGGATCAGATACATGATGAGAATAAATAGACACACGAGATAAGAGATCAAACCAAGAAATGATGTAATGCCCATATGACTTTTGGCAAGGTCCACGCATTTTAAAAAATTGGCTCAGAAATCGTACTTTCTCACACGTCCTCAAGCAACCTGGTTGGACTCGCTGCTTCTTCTTGCGACGTTGTTTGGAACTATGGCGATTTTCCAATGCATTCCAGCTGGGACTAATCATAAGATTGAATCGCCTTCGTGTACAGAATGCCAAATTTGAGTCAGAAATAAGATATTGTAGAATTTAAGAATTCGCAAAGCGAACTTATGCGACAATTCATGAAACACGCAGAGGCGGCTCTCAAGTGAAGAGTTGCAAGAGATACTTGAGCAAGAAGAGCCCTTGAAACAAAGATACGTATAAACGTAAAATTTTCAAGTGGGGCGGTGCACCGGTAGATGGCGCTGAGCATCTATCGGATTGGAATAACAGATGAGGAGGAGATTGATTCAGAGGTGTTGATGAAATTCAGCAAGGCGCCTCTTTAAATATTAATTGTGCAAATTATGAAGATGCGCAGAAGAGTTATGGAGGGTTTGAAGGATCCATATGAAGACTAATTCGCATCTAAATGCTAAAACGGCGAAATTCGAACGTGTGTTTTTAGCCGTTCCACTTGGAACAAAGATTTGCGACGCGCTAATGAGCTGGTTTGAACTGGCGCAATTAGCAGCAGCAGCACTTGAAGCGGCAAGTGTCGGAAAAGTACGAAGTTGGAGTCTGGTCGGTCATTAGAAGTTATAAGAAGCGATGACGCTGGTGAGGAGAGGGTAGAAGCGATTTCAAGTGGGTAAATAGCTGAATGAGATTAGAGTTTTGCATGGGATTATCAAGTGTTTGTCTCACGACTGAAAGAGGATACCGAAGGAGTTAGAATGCAATTAAGCCGCGACCTACAATAATGAATGAGGCTATTCGAAGGTTACTTACTATATACTACTTACAACCGGCTCAGTAGAGCCAGTTGTGGTTCAGTAAGAAGACAACGAGTGATTAGTAGAACGAGTACTATTCACGAAATCGGTGACGTGAATTACGTTATGTGTTAATCAACACCCTTGACCATCTTAAATACCGCAATCTTTTGCCAATCTGCAAAATTGCAAATATTTTGAAACCTGTCCAAATTGCTCAAAGACGTGTGGGCTTTGATGAAGACCATGTGTTGTTTTTCTGATGAGTTCAAGTGTTGTTTTTTTGGCTAATTTGGTCCCGGCGGGAGATTCAAAAGTTCAAAATTGCGCTTAAGATCGCTGGTGAGTGAGGTTGTGAAAGTATAGATACAGAATCAGCTTTGACATTGACGACGTCCCTTCGAGAGGTTACAAAGTGGCGAAATTGGTTCAAAATTGGGCAAAAGTGTGGTTTCAAATTTCATCAAGTGGATTTACGAACCTCTTGGAACAAAGTGGCTTCAGGCAGTCACGCCACGCGGTTCTGGAAGACTATCAAGTCAGTCGTAAAATTTAGCTTGAGTACAGTAATCAGTGTCTAGCAGGAAGCGCTGGGTGGATACATAGATAAACTGTCTGTGAAAAACGTGAAATCTCCATTGAAAAAGCAAACAGATTTTGTCGCTCAGCGTTCCTCAGCAAAATACATCCGAACCCGGATGAAGTGTGTCGACTTTTGCTAGTTCCAGTTTCACCCTACACACAGCCCTGTGTCATTCAGTTGTCCAATTATATACATGCAGTAAAGAGTCGGGTTTTTCGAGAACCACACAGGCGAAAAACCGTGCGCTTGAGCTAAACAGTGTTAAAAGCAGTTGGGACTTTTGCGGTAGAAAATGAAGAGCTTCAGAGCGCATGATTTGCCTCCGAGCAGCAGCAGCAGTGGCAGCAGCACCAGTCGAGGAGTTCGAAGACGCGTTGGAATCGTCATGCGGCCTCAGTGGCACCATGTGCCAATGTATCTTCATCATCATCATCGGTAATTGAACAGCCACTTTGATTTCCTCTACAAGTTCAACTTCCTCTAGCTTATCAGATAAATTTTAGATTTAATCGTCCTACCAGCAGCACTGTTTTGTGTTGCGGCATTGACACAGCAAAGTTTCTTTGACTTCTAATTTGGAAGTTGTTGGTTTTCAAGAAGCTACTTGAGAAAAATGTTTTTGTTCCCATCATTCTGTTGTTTGTTGAAGAAAGCAAGATGCTGGGTGGGAGAACCTTGTTCGTAATTCAATACGGCTGTTTGTGCTGGTTTTGTTTGTAAATATTTGGCGTTTTGGGACGTTGATGGAGAAACACAGGGAAAAGTGAAGGAGAAGTTTTCAAGTAAGTGGAGCTTGTTAAAATGATGCTCGAGGCAAAACAATAACATTCGAGCGTCTGCTGTGATACAAATGAAAGAGGCTTGCGAAATTTTTGAAAGTCAGAGTCCGAAGGCTGTAAAGGCTGCTGAAGTCAGTTGGCAGTTGGGAGCCACTTGGCAACTCCGCCCCAAAATCACCTGGACAAACACCTATGTGGATTTGGCATATTTTCACAAAGGCAAAATAAAGCTACATGCCTAGTTCTCAGTGCATATTTATATGTGATAAACACATATGTGCATACGTGTGGCTTTGCCAAATGTGCCAAAAGGACTGGAAATAATACAAGTATCTTTTAATATGCAGTTTTGCCTGTCTGTGTCCTTTCCTGGAATACTGGTTGACTAAACGTCATAACGACTTGGGGAACGACAATTAACTCAGCAAGCAGTCGTGCAAAATGCATAGCGCGGTTTGTTTAGTAAATTCAGTTATTACCCGGCTCGACAATTTACGTGTTGTCGCGTATTTAATGCCCGAGCCATTAAAGCACGTTGCTATAATAATAATAAGAGCCGCAATTATGTTACGACCGCTTGTGGACAAGCGGGCATTTTCGTAGTACTTCTGAACTGGAGAACTGTAACTGTTGTAACACGTCGATCAATAAAGACGCATATTATATGTATTCGAAATGGCAAAACTTTTTGAAACTTTGGACACTCTCAACAAACGTCTGTCAGATGAAATACATGCCTGGCAGTCTGTCGACGCTTTCAAAGCGTCGGTTTTCGCGTAGGCAAACGTATGCCTTTCTGTCCTCAACTAAAGTTTTTGGTTTCTTGATCTCAATGCACTTAAAGCGTATTTTCGAGAGCTAAAGATATGTACTACGAAATCGATTGTTATCCACAGGAAGAGAAGATTCCGCTGAAGCCTGGCCAGAACTTGAACGTCATGAGATTCTGTTGCCTAATCCTTTTTCTCATGTAAGAAACCCAAGAGACGGAATATCCAGGAAATTTTGTACATACTGGCTAAGGGGAATTAAGGCCGAATATTCATAATGACGTGTCTCGTGGAGCATCAAGGCAATGTTATGATAATGAGCGACTATTCGCATATAAGGACAAGCAACCCTCCATCCAGGGTATCCATACTCGGACATGTATTTTTGGCGGAAATCCTTATTTTCTCAACCGCATACATTCCGTTCATTATGCTTTATTACGTGATATTGGACTTGAGAGGCTTTGGGAGAAGAAGAGCTCGTTTATTCGCTAGAGCGAAAGCCAGCAGGTAAAACAAAAGACACATGTTTTGTGTTCCTCCAAAGAAACGCAGAGAATGTAGCTACAGAAAGCTACGGGCTTGCAAGTGGGCGCTTTGCTTAACTTTCTCCGCTTTCACCCGGGTTTTAGTTGTTGTAAGTTGAACAAGTAAGCGAGTGGGTATGTGCTGTTTCTGCTGGTGGCTGAAATTTCGCTACTGTTTGTGTGTGTGTGTGTCTTTCTTGCAAGTTGGCATAGCTTTGGAACTGGCTGACTTGGGTTTTCCTGTGGGCAATTTCCGTTCTTGTTGTCTCAAGAAAGAGCGGCGGCGGTAGTAGTAAAGTTGGCGTTGGCGGTGCAGGGTGCCTGCCATACCAGCGGCTGATTAACATCAAAGGACATGTGTTTTGCGAAATTTATTCTCTGTTCAATATATAGTCAATTGTATGGATTCTACAAAAGTTGCTGCTTGAACAGTTGCCTTTGGCTGTTCCATATTCAATCAGGTTGGAAAGTTTTGTAGAATACAGTTTTTGCTTTAAAGATATCAGGTTACGTGTATATATAGAAGGACTTGATTTTGCAATTGAAAAGGAGGAAATTGAAACTTTTAAATTTGCCGCCAGACGGTGAAGAAGGTGCGCATACCTGTGCTCGAGTAATTAGTCGAACGTGAGCTGGAATAGTGTTGGAAAGATGCCAAGTGAACGCATCTTTTCATATGCGCTGAGGTTACAGTAATAGTGTTTGAAGGAGCGCGAGGATCGCCAAAATAAGGCTAATTGAATTTTAGAACAGGTGTGTGCGGCGGGGAGCGTTTGGGGCTCTTGATAATGTAATAGTGCAACTGGTTCCCGCTTGAGGGCCAAACAAACTAAAAGAAAAAAAGACAAGGAACCAATTTGTGTCGTCATAGTCTCCTTGCCATTTCTCAAGCCTGCCTGTGGCGTTTTCTACTTATAAAAACGTAATGTGGTAGTTGTTCCAGTAAACTGAAGAATGGGGAAAATATACATTGAAACAAACGACGGGCAGTTCTGACGTAAAAGACTTGGAGTGCAATTTTTTCAACCCACTCGCCCGGGGCTCACCTTATCTTTTTGCGGCCATCTTTGACTTACTTAATGTACTTGCGCCTACTGGTACTGGAGAAGAGGAAATGTATGCGACTCAAGGGAGACTTTAACATTGTAATCGTGGTGGGAGCAGACTACAAGTTTATACTACACAGGTTTAAATTTCCCGCCTCCAGAAAAAAATTAACGATAATAAGAAGGCGTAGTAACGCGAGGGGGCGCAGCTGGTACTTACGTGGGTTACTTAAGGAGACTGTGAGTTTTAGTGTCCCTGGGCGTGAAGCTGGCGGCGGAAGAGGAGGCTTGAATCAAGCCGCTAGATAAAAACCAAGTTGAACCAGTAGCGTTTGGTCATTGTGTGAAAGGGAGGCGGATGAGCAGAAATGGCAAGTGTCGTCGTCGTATATAAACGTGACAGATTCTAAATTAGACTTCACGGCTCTGACTAACACAAGGCGAAATTACGTGTGGCAGATTCAGGCTCCAAGTTGAGATGACGTGACGTGTTGGAAATTTCGCAAATAACGAGAAACAACAAGTAATCGTTCTCACATGTGTGGCGTGTCGTGGGCTTTTGTTTGAGCCAAAAGAGGAACATTTGAGTAAACCGCGAGTGGATTTGAAAAACATGTGTTGTTGGTGACTTAATGAGTAATTCAACGTCACGAGATATTATTCTGGCGGCAGCCGGTGCAAGCAAGAAGAAAGGAGCATGTAATCCTGCTACTGGTTTTGTAAGCTATCTGAATGCGTGCTTGAACTGAACTTGAGAAAGTAATGAAACACGTAGTGGCCTTGTGCTGTGGAAGAGGTGCTTGGATCACAGATTTTGAGTACGAAAAAGCAGTTTGACTCTAAAAGTGAGGGCCGGCAGTTGAAATTCAAAATGGCGGAAGATTCCCGCCCGACCAGTTTTCCAGCCCCTTTGGTGAACCACATAAACATAATCAAAAGCACCCCGCCTTCAGAAACTGCGTCGCCGAAGAAATCAGATTCCGACGATCCTGTGAATTGCAGTGAAGAGGGAGCGCGCGCGCTCCCTGGTGGCGAAGATACGGTTTCGCCCCTTGGCGACCATTCATCTTCGAAACAGTCGACCAGCGGCCATAAAAAGGTCAAGAGGCGCCCATCGCCTCTCAAGTTCACGAGTGGTGGGAATAACACTTCGAATTCTTCGGTAGACTTTGCAAGGCTGACATGTCACCTGCCGCTAGCGACGGGTCAAGGGTCGAATCGATTGGGGTCATCCAAAGGTCTGACGATTCTATCGCCGATTTCTCCAGGACTTCCCTTTATCGGCGGTGACGGTTCTGGTGGTGGCGCTGAAAACGGCGGGAATTCCCACAGCGCCGCTGGCGGAGGAGGAGGTACCAACAGTACCACAAAGCAGCAGCAGCAGCATGGTAGTGGATCGGACCCAGAATTCAAGTTTAATGGTTTCGAGGGTCTTTTTTCCGACATGACGTTGACGTATGTCAACGTGAGGTCAAGGCAGAATAAAATGATCCAACTGCCCAAAATCATCCGAGCCCGAAGTCCAAGTGTACCCAACTGTTTTGGGAGCAGTGCATCGCCAGCCTTCTTTTCAAGAAGTTCTTCAGAGTTGTTGGCAGCGAATTTGCAGAATATGCATTTGTAAGTATTATAGATCGGATAAGTGAATATCGATATCAATGTCATCGATAAATCGATAACGATTATGGGTGACCGTTTTGTCGACCTTGTTCCTGCGAATTTGTTGGGCTGGCAAATGCAAGGTCTGTAGAGGTAACATTGAAGAAGGTTGCGAAGGTTCTTCGATTGCATCTCAATTTTTGATGAAGGGTAAACGATGGGTGGAATTTTCGATTTAACGGGAATCGAAACGTAAATTTAGCCATAAACACGGGCTTTATAGAAGATCCGAAGAAGTATATATTGCGGTATTGTGTATTGTGTAGCCCCAATGTTCGGTTGCAAAGATGGTTGAGCGGGGTACCTAGCAAACAAGTGGCAGCTATGCGAGCGCCATCTAGCGGAGCGTGTGGCTGGCTTTCAAACTTACTGCTTTCTCCTTGTGTCTTGGTTCAGCGGAACATGTCGCTGCTTCCAGTGTTGCTCTTCTCGAACCTAAACCTGAAGTTCAAAATGCAATTTTTTGGGGGAAATGCGTTTTCTGCCGAGACTGGTGGATAACAGAGTTTTTTGAATTTTGTTTTGTAACCCCGCGCAATCTGAATTTCGATTAGAGAACAAGAGTAAGTTGTTTGAATTTTAAGGCTTCAATTCTACTTTCATTCTCTATTCTGCGGAGGTTGGATTTTTAAACAGTTCGATTAAGCGAGAAAACATATGTAATCTCGCGGAAGAAAATATCCAAGTTGATCAAAATGCATAGTTTATGTTTTCGTGCCTCTCTCACTTGGCTGAAACTGGAAGCAAAACATAGTTTCCAGCTCAAATTCGCGAAACATGTATTATCAAAGCACGTTCACTTTACTTCAAAGCTTGGGCTCGAAAAGCTACTTCTGTATCAAATCACATTCGCAGATCTATGGAACCCTTTTACAGTCGTCGTATATATATTCCGCCGAATAAGTTTGCTTTGTCCGCGTATGCGTGCAAGAAACATGTAAGCTTTCAAACTTCCAAGAGGCACACAGGCTAAACTAATATACTACTGACAAAGGGAAGAAAAACCAATAAAAGGAGCTGTGTGGAACAGAGTCTTTGAAATCTGCTCAAATGGGCTGCGACTAACGAAATGAGATATGCATGTCGTTAGCTGGCGAATAGCGAATAAAGCGTAATATTCGGATGAATTCCAGGTGCATATTTGGGCGCCCAGTATGGAAGTAGCTCGTTGGTTACGGAATCGGAATCTATATCATCAGACGAGGAGAAAAATGCGGCCAAACGCTGAAAGTGACGTGGAAGCTCAATTATTCAAGAAATTGTCTGTCTTGTTGAATAGAATTCCATTTCTCGCTTTTCTTTCATCTCGCACGCCCTGGATTTATAATGCATATGAATACGTCACGTAGCTCCTTTCTGATTCCTCCTGCTGATTGTCTGCAATTTTCTCTATGGCATTATGCGAAAAGCCATTGAATTTTCATGCAGCTACTTGTTGAGTTTAGGTTGTTCTTCAGGACGTTACGAGGTAGTTTTGTCGAATGAAATTTGAATTTCGCGGCGAGGTAAATGGCGCGGAAAAATAAAATTTATTGTCCGGTTTATTACGTCCGGGCGCAAAAAGTTTGCCGGAATAACGATATTCCCGGACCCAAGTCCGATTAAGTTTCCTACTTCCGGTCCACGTATTTATGGCTTTGCAAGCCTTTGTAAGTTCTGAAGGCAAATAAAACAACAAAATACAACATGCAAAAAGTACAAGGCTTGGAGCGCCGAAAGAGCCTGAGGATCGGCGAAATTGGAGTTGATGCGAATAATTCGCGAGAATCTCGCTAATTTCCTGAGGCTTCTATGTAGCGCTGTTTCTGTTTGGGAGAACATGAGTTTTTGCTCTTGTTTTTATCGATCTTGGTGTTAGGTAGCTTGAGATAAGCCGCTTTTGTACAAAGCTGGTGGATAAGAACCCATGTTTTAGTGCCTTTGCAAAAATAGGCGCGGTTAATGCTTCTCATCCTTACGGCGAATTTTTCTAGAGCTTCAAGTGTCTGTATAACAAGGTCTATGAAAATACGATTTTTTTGCACACAATAAAAAGCAGAGCTGGAAGGCGAAATCTGAGAGGTTCTTAAAGGATCCATGTATACAAGACTACGAGATTCATATTACGATAAATGTCCGCTGCTACCGAGAAGATGGAAACTGGGGTTGAACCGAGTGTTTTTTCAGCGTATCGCGTCTTCTCTGGTTTTGTCGTCGTTAGATATTAGGTGGTTTTTACAGCGTTCTAGTTTATAGTATAATGGGAATCTTGTGACGAGCTACTGAGCTGCTAAGGCGACAGAGACGTTCAACAGGGACAACCAAGACACGGAAATGCTCGAGGGAATCGCGAAATTATTTTGGCGAACAAGTTTTCGTGGGATGGGACGACTAGTGACTTGGTGACTTGACTGAAAGTTGCCTAGAAGGTTGTTGGTGATGGAGGATAACTTTTTGGTTCGTCTCGAGTTTTTGATAGTCTTATGTATGTACAGGAAATACAATGGTAAATGGTGAAAGAGAAGGTTGAATGGCAACGGGATTTTTATCTTGTATTGTGCCTACAGGTGACAGAAACTTCGAAGGTTTTGTATGGCGTTTTTGATAAAAAAACAGCTGCTGGAAAAAGCTTATTATATACACGACGGAAGGAAAAGCAATGGAAACTAATGGGAAATGACAGGGAAAAATGATGTTGTTAGTTGTTCTTCCGGTGAAAGAGCTGAGGAGGGGAAAAGAGAAGAGAGGAACAGGTGAGCTGCGAAGTTGCTGCGACTTCCGGTCCGGAATAAACGTTGGGAAATTGTATGGAGTTGAGTCAGTGTTTTGGCGCGGTGATTCAAAGAGCAAGTCATTTAAAAATATTTTGCAGTTTTTCTAGTAAAGCTGCCGTCAGTTCATCATGTGGCTGAAAAAAACGAGACAATTTCAAAGAGCCGTTGGTTGTAAATTAAAGGCGGGACAAAAGTGCGGCTGACACTTTTATTATATGGGAAGGCAAAATTGAGTAGAAATTCAGTGGCTTTTGACTTTTGTAAAAAAACACATGGATTCTGCACAAGACATTGAGTTTTTGTTGGATTTTTTTTTCAAGATACAAGAGAAAGCAAATCTGATTTCAGTTCGATTTTGTCCATTGGGAACAAGAGGGCAAGTTTACTTGGATGAAAATAAACATTTTTTTCTCTAAATTCCAAAGAGTCTGTGAGATATCGGTCCGAGCTTTTACAGCAAAATAGTATAGTATACATGATTGATTGTTGAAGAGAAGAATGACAAAGAAACCGTATGTCGCTTGGACGAAATGGAATTTGTCTCCAAAGGGTTTTGTCGGGCTGAAATTGGATTTGGGCACTGGAGGACAGCTGTCCATTCTGCTGGACAAACTTGCGAGAAAAAAAGAGCATCAGGTGCTTGGCAAGTCCTTGGATTTTTGTGGATTTTAAGATGGCGATTCGATTGGGCGGCGAGCTCAATGGCGCGGAGTTTGAAGTTCAGAGGGTCAACTGGCCGTACTGTTGGATGTTTTGAAAAGTTCAAGGAGACAAGTTGCAGTCAGTCATGACAAAAGGTTGCAGCACCAAGGCCAGGTCGTAGAGCCCAACCAACACCTTCGAACTTGAGGCTCGCGGCGGCGACAAGGACGATAAGTTTTGTGGCTCCTGAATGGGTTTCATGGCTCATTGGAGCACGCGAAAAACTTTGTTTCGTTATTATCGAAAATTAAGACTTTGTTAAGCAGCGAGCTACGAGATTTCTCCCGTAGTCAGAGGTCCCTACGAGAACAGCAATTGGATTTTGTAACTACTTGAAGTCTTTGAATCAGCTGTGCCAGAGACCAGAAATGACGGAAAAAGGAAGCGTGTCTTAAACGAGTGATCCAATATCACCCGTTTCTTTGCTTTTTCTTTTGTAAATCAAAGCGGACGTGATCCAATAGCAAACGTGCCTTGGTTCTAATTTTTGTTCTATTTCAAGCTGCTATTTTCAAGAAAGGATTCTCTGCAAAATCTCACTGCTCAAGTTCTAAATAGTTTAACCTAATTCTGTGTGTCTTTTACGTAATCCAAAAAAGTTATGCTGATGTGTGAACCTCTTGGGCTTGGGTGTCAAAGCGGGTAAAGGCAGGAGCCGTGCAGAAGAAATCCAAAAAGTTTATACTGTCCACGTACTCATTAGATTACCCCTTGTCGAACTTGACAAAGACAGAGCAACAAGTCAAGTTTCTTCGGGGGCTTTTAGAACAACTTTCAAAACCTGTAGAATATCTGGGCGATAGTTCAGTTCGATCGACGACGACGCAAATACAGCAACAACAGCAACAACAACTTCGAAATGGGAAGAACTGGAGCAAGACGTGATTCCAAACACAAAAGCTTATCAGCGTCTTCTTAAACTCGTATAGTGTTTGCAGGACAACTTTTGTGTCACCCTC
>JAQGBJ010002749.1:0-15164 GCA_034698345.1 Sphaeridia pumilis
TTATTTCTCTCGTCCTTTCCTCACACACGCACACAAAACCAGATCAGATTTCCCTCGTCCACTTTCTCTGACAATTTCCCCTGACTTTGTCCCTTTTCTTCTTAAAGCGACGTTACTTTTCTTTCTTTGTCTGACTGAATCTATACACCAGACGCTATGCAGCGCAAGCCCTTCAACTAAAATTTATCACTTGGAGAAACAAAACCGAATTTCAAACCTTCCCGTCTAATCTTTACTCACTGAACAACTATTTTTACTCAAGGATTTTCCCTCCACTCGATGCCTACGTCTTTTTTCTATTCCACTTGCTTACTTTGAGTTTGTCTCCGTTTCAACACCCGTAAATGCTCTTTGTGGAAACTCGGCGGCGACAGCGACGTCCCGCAGAATGTGTACCAGAATATGTGTGTAACAACAAGTGTACTCGACTTCGACTGATGGATCCACAAGACTTCTTTCAAACTACCATCCGGCTTGTTCAAATTGCTTTCACCAACTGAACCGCACGAGACAAGTGCACGTTCTTAAATGCCGCATACTTTCCCCTGCCCGCTCTTGTCGACTTGTGAGATGCCCGGGCAGCCCGAGGATTCGTTACACACGCATTCTCTTTAGCAACTTTCCCTCATCCATCCCCCATTTCTTCCCCGCCGCAAAAGTTCATCCACAAAAACGCTTCTTTTCGTCTTCTTCTTCCTCCAAAAGAGCGTACACAACAAACAAGTAAATCCAAAGTATTCTATTATTGTTCAATCGTTTACCGAGAGAACCAACTGTCAAATCCATGTTTCCTTCCTTGATTCTTTTATTAAATAAATGCGATTGTTAAACGTCCCGTGCAAATAATACTCCAGAGCCCGCTAGGATCCGCTTCATTTCCGTTCCAACGGTGAGTCCAAAGAGATTCATTGGACTGTCTGTTTAAAATTGCCATGTGTACCAGCAAGTTTTGGTCACATTTTCTTGGTTTCACCAAAAGTTCAAAAATGTAAATCCACCAATGGTACAACATGTATCTGAGATGCTATTGTTTTTATACCGATCGCGATCTAAAATGTGAACAGTTCCGCATGGAGATGCTTAAAAGAGTGATATTTTAACGCCCCTTGGATATCCAGGAATTAAATTGCAATTTCAGCAATGCCGTGTGGCCCACATGGGATTGTACAGCAGATAATAAAATGCATTAACCGTCTACTTATTCCGTATCCGCAAGCACTTTTATTCTCCAGTGGCAAAATTTTGCATTATTTTTATTGGATTCCCGTTAAGTGTAAATCCCTCTTCATACATGTAAAGTGGTTGAATTGCTTGAAAAATAATCATTCTTCCTCAGATCACGCTAAGGCTGGCATCAGCACACCTTGAAAAGTGTGACCAAAACTTGAGGTACAGTGTGTCGAGCTTTGGAAGAAAGCGTGATGCAAATCAAAATGAGATGACAGCTTTTTGGAGCGTAACAGTCTGTAAATCTAGGGAGTATTTCACATACTGCTTAAGAAATCACAATTTCTTCGCTTTAAGGTTAAACCGTGAGAAGCATCGGAGCGTGTGCCAGAACATTTACCCGGGAGATGAAGCTTTTCTTTATAATAGGATGATATGGCCTGCAATTTAACGCTATTAACATTCGGATGCTGTTTAGTATGAGAAAATATAAACGTGTGTGTATATAAAATGGTTACAATGCCAGTCAACAGTAACGGAGAGCCAGCCATGAAGAAAGCTTTTTGGTGCCGCCGAATTCCCACATGGACTCATATGAGGATGTTTTGTTACACGGATTGGAAAAATTATATATATACAGGAATGAAAGCTTTTTTTGCAACATTCTGCCCTCCGCCCACGCATGCACATTGTGAAATTATACGAAATGGGCGCAGTGCATATTATTACAGCGGCTTCTGAGTCCACCCTCGACCATAATATTCGAGGACCACCGCCCAAGCTTTTAGCGATATTTGGTTCTAGGGCGATTCGTCCAATGAGGTGGCCTCTGCCCAATATAAAACCAGACTGGTTAGCCAGCGGTGGAACGACTTCTTGATTTCTTCTTTCCATTAATCCAAAATCATGAATATTTGTGTGTACGGCTGGCGCAAGTTTTGTACAATTTAGCGGGATCGTGGTACAGGGCTCTTTGCATAAGTAAGCGAGAAAGTGGAAATAAGCGGCCGTCCACTTTCCTCTCACGTAGAGTCAGTCAAATCTTGTAATTTCCTCCCGTGCCTCATACCTGTACGTCGCTTCCGATTCGCCTTTGATTTACACAAATATTATTTATGAGATGAACTAGGAATTTTACCCACTTAGCTATGCCACAAAGTCTGTGCAATTGACGCGAAGGCGCGTATACAACTTTCTTCCTTTCGGGAGCCGGCTGCCGGAAAATATCATTTCGGAGCACAACAATATGTTATTCTCTTGTTCCCTTGCTCGCAAGCATTTATAGGGTTCACATACCTGCATTAAACTTTACATGATTCATGAGCTCTGAGACGGGTCAAATCAGTTTTGAGCTGACGGAAATTCAAGAGCGATAGGCCGAGAAAGCATCAGGCATTCAAAAGCTCCCGGGTTTCTGCAACGCCACCTTACAAATTTTGTTTCAAAATCATTCTGTGTGAGTGTATATATTATAAATTTTATTGCAGGGGAAGCGAGTGGCGGGCTTCGTGGCTACAAATAAAATATTTGTTTGTCCAACATTAAAAATAGTGATTTTTAAAATACCGAGTCGTTAACTAAAGTTTGTTACGACTGAAAAAAATTCTTGACCGATTCCAACGTTATATATGTTTTTCCAGTTCAAGCACAAGTTCATTGGTGAAAAATACTTGAAGCTAAAATAATCATTCCCAGAATGGATTTCAGTACCTTTTTTATCCATACCAATTCATCAATGTGAAATGTGAACTTGCCGTGTCTTCGCTTTGCAAAATTAATTTGGCACTGCGAACCTATATATTCGAGCAAAAAGCGCTATTACTCAAGCATGTAGCTAACCTGGGCCTACCAAACAAAAATTTGGAAGCTCAGGTATAAGAATCTGACTCGGCAATGCTGATGATCTGGTCCTGGTATATGCAGTTCTATCAGAATTTTGAATCTTACCGTAAATTTCCACGTAGCTTGAATTGAAAATGAAGCTGATTCACCTGCTTGCACTAATGGTGAAGGCTTAAAGCAACCAATTTGTATTCATAGGTGAGACAGAGGGAAGCCCACATGAATTTCTTCTCCACAGTTAATCTCTGTCCAGTCGGATGTACCAGGAACGGCCTAGTTATATCTGTCAGACTGCTGACTGTGTACATATTGGCGAAGCGCTTGTCTTCGCTGCTACTGTCAAGCGTGGCCAGACCGCCAGCACCGCCAAAGTAAATCTTACCGCCACACGGCAACTGAATACCTAAAGCCGTCCGTCCCTTCGTCCGAGTGAGAAGAAAAACATTATAATTCCGGACCTCTTCCAGAAATAAAGTAGTAGCCGAACACGCGTAATATCCTCAGTTTTCCTTCTTTAGTCTTTAGAAAATCTCTCCAACCACCAGTTGTACAGTGTCTACAAGTCCCAGCACATGATCTCCGTCCTGACCAAAATGCGTGGGTGGAAAAACCAGAGAGAGGCTGCTGCAAGGAAAATATCATCGCATTAAGGTTTATTCGCCAAAATCTATTCCACCAAAACTGCAAGCTAACCGCGGGTACGATTCCTGTCTTTTTGTCCCACAGTTGGACTTTTTGCCGTAGGGCACATCATCTCATGGCGTGTCTCCGCAGGCTGGTGAGAGCTGGTAATGACATTCTTTTACTGCTTTCACTTCCCGAGGATTGAAACATCTTTTATATGGGACTGACGAACTCAGCTTCTGCTCAAGTCAAACGTAGTATACTTACAAAGGTAAGCAGAAAGTCAAGCAGCAAAATGTTGTGTTTCGCGCTACCATGATTTTGGTCATGGTAGTGTTCAGATTATAGAACGAATCTGCACTAACAATTTAATCAATGATTGAGCTAATCTTTAGTCGCTGACACTAATGAAACAAAAACTTCATTACCATCAGAGAATCATCAAGAAGACCACATCTGAAAATTCTTACGATCATAATAATCATGCAAGATAAAAAATCGAGGTTAAACCATTAAGAGTTCTTGATGAAGGCTGCATTAATTTGTGGTTTATCCGGCAACGGTTCATATGGGGTTGTCTTGTATATTCGTGCTGATTTGATTGGTTCAGCGCTGGAAGAACATAAGTTAGTGTAGTATACCAAGTTAGTAGCTAGTAACGGCTTTGTTAGAAATGAATAGTCTCGTGTGAGAATAAATTGAACTGGTAACCTGTTTTTCGAGGTTTTAAAAACTTGGTTAGAAAATCCGTAGCAGAAATTTTCGTATCAAGGCTAAACTTTTTAACACTACCAGCTCATAGTATTTATTTTACTCAAGATGCATGTCATGCCCCCAAACTTTTTCAACGTTATTTTAATAGCCATAACATCTGTTGGTTTCTCTACTTTTGTAGCCGTACTTTCATCAAAGTTTGCTAATTGCGGACACGCTCCCTGAACGTTATTTTTAACTAGTTTCAAAGCTTCGGTCATTATTAAATTACAACACACGTAAAAGCACCTGTGTGACTATACTTCTTGGGGAAGGAAAGTAGAACTACTACCAGATTTGCTTCTTTTAGCCTACCTTGTATATATATATATTGAGTTCAGCAGTAGCCTATTGTGTTTGTGTAGCTTTAGAAAGTAAATGAAAGTAAATGCCTCTCAGAGAAACATGAACCTTCGATATTTTTCGTGATTGCGCTAATTAAGACGCGGGTGACTGTCATTATAATTTCTTAATGACTGTCATCAACAGTTTCAATTGCCCATTTAACAGCTGCTGCACTCACAGCATGCCTGTAAATTATATTTTGGCCAACAGTGGGCATAGTTTAGACGTCAATTTTACAGAAAACCCTGCTGCGACTTTCTCTACATATTATAACCATTTTTCTAAGCATCTGCTTTTCGTATATATGGAACCAAATAGCGCCAACGTTTCAAAGTTGACACACAAACCAACACAGAATATAAAAGTATCAGAGCTAAAGCCTTGCGGAATCAAAATGGCGTTCTTTAATGAGATAGATATACGTGGAACAAAACATTTTTCTTTTCTTCAGGACTATTTTTATTACTTTTGATTGTGAGGAATTAGTTTTGTTCATTTGCGTGAACCAATAAGATTCCTGATGTATCGAATTGACGTGGATTATTGCCGTCTTTAAAGCGACTAATATTACAGCAATATTATGATTGCCATGCTATTTGGTGAAGGATTCAGAGCCGTAATCTGTGCCTCCTTTGCGATAAAAATGTCTAGCTTTTTATGTCAGAGACGACAATGTATGCATAAAAACTCATCTTGATCGTATAATCTTCTTATTTGTTTTTGTATTTCAATTTCTAATGCTACTATTATTATTTCGATTACTAAAACAGCAATCTATTGCATTGTATTGTATTTGCTTTATCGTCAGTACCACTTCAGACACCAGCTGGTTTTATGGCTAAGACAAATAGAAATTTAGACTAGGTATCAATACTTGGCAATTCTGCAGTTACAACTATTACTAAAACTTACGCCTAGCTACGAGATTCAACAATATGATTTTGTAAAAGTTCTAAAGTAGTTCTAAATTTTTCCGTGTCATAAGGTCTTTTTATCAAGAATGATAAAATATCAATTTCTAAATGAAACAAGCTAAAATTTATGGAACAATGCCATTAGATATAGTTGAATGGAATTTTAAAACAATGTCCTATTGGTTAGCTCTAGACGGAATGTAATTTCAACAAACAAATGTGTATTCGATGTTGTACTTCAGCAATCAGCAATGATTGGAGTATATAGTATATTATATGTAACACTATGAATCCAATTATTACAGCTAACTAATCGAGAAATAGCTATAAATCTTTTCGTCATTGTTAACGTTGGATCTCGGCATGGCGAAGAACAGTGCTTCTAGTTTAATGATCATAAGCTGATTTTGTTGATAAAAGCTATACATACAAATATTTCCAATCATAATCGTTAACATTGCGACACAAACAGAAGCTTCATTGGCTATATTGATTGTTTCTTCATTTAATGTAATCGTCATTCCATAAACTAAGTGACATTTGTTTTACGTCAGCTTGCCGTCTTTTCTCGTTCCTTTCTTGGTTCAAGTTTTCAAAGTTGTTTTTGTAGGAAATTTTATTATATATATTTTGCTTCGCTGACGCAGAGCAATTTTGTTGGTCAAAGCCTCTTCTTCATATTCTCCTTTTCGAAAGAGAGAAGAAAAGGCAAATCAGTCACTTTCACTCAAAGCAAATTTATCATCTACGACGGGAGGCAAAGACAAAAGAGAGATGAATCACCCAGAGAGAATCTTGATTATTATATGAACTAGGAAATTGAGCCATCAAGACTGAATGTAATTAAATTACTTGCTAGTTCTAATACACGTCTTTTGAATTTTGGAACATGCGTTAAGAATAAGACGCCCACGGCGAATTTTACAGTTTCAAAGAGGCTATAAGCAAGTACATAGTATATGTCAAATTTTCATACTGTTGGTTTTTGTTCATTTATATTTTGGGACGATATTACGTAAAGATGGGTTATGGGCATTATCAAAATCTCTTTCGAATAGCGGACATTGGCAAGCATTTGAAGCTTGCTTAGCCAGCATTTTCAGCGGATGGATTCTCATGCAAGTTAGTAGGGAACAATATAACGGTTTGAGTTTGGTAATAGCCCGAGCATGCTCCAAAAGATTGCCATTAACGTCATATCCGTGACATCATGGCGCTTACACTGTACACTGGACCTTCCGCCACTTGCAGCATTGAGCATATACTGGACCACGGAGCTTGATCCATCGCTCACTTAGATTCTTGCAGCCTTGAATGTTCTTCTATGGTTCCATGAAGAGTTGTACAGCCGCCGTCAGGATAATAAAAGTTGTCTCCTTTAAATTCGCTTGAAATCTCACTGTGGCAGCTTTGCTTATGTAAAAAGCTGTTATAGTCTGTGGAAACAAATTGATAAACCAAGCATTACTCATTATAAAGCTGCAGGTTGAAAGGAACAAATCAAGCATCGGTGATATGGAGAGCGAATGAAAAACCTAAAAAAGATACTTATTGTTCCGACGGATTAAATATCAGAAAATTCCGCCCTTTTTACAAAGAGAAAATATGGAGAAAATTAACCATCTATATCCATCATATCATGGAGCTGAGAATTTCTCATCGCGCTCATATATCCATACTGAAACTTACCCATGGGAATTTCCTTTTTCGATTTCCCATTACTGGGCGAGAAACATTGTGCACTTTCCTCATTCCCGCCATTCTTCCCATTCATATGTTCAAAACTCAATTTTGTCATAGTTGGTGCGTTGGCGGATTCACAATTACTTGCGGCCATTTCACAAGGTTCTTCAGCTGCCGTTGTTGGATTTCGAAAAAATTCTTTCGCTGCTTGTTGACAGCCATAAGAACTTTTACTAGCATAAGCAATCCCCTCGTTTTTCTTCATTAAAGTCATGCCGCTCATCATTGCCTTCATTGTTTCCTCCTGTAAGAACAAAATTCATCTTCTGTTATCTTCTAGAAAACTACTTTTATTCTCATGGAAGCTGTAACATTTGGCCGCTTCTATGCTTTTATTATTGAACACCGCAAGAGCTGGCAACTTTCTCTTTCGAAGTTTGTTTTCTGACCCCACAACTGGACCTCGGGCCTCTTCCGCTATTGCTCTGGGTTGCACCGTGATTTTTTTGTGAAAAACGTAACACCGTGAGTTTCAGAAAAAGTGCACAAGTTTGTGTCAAGAAAATTTGTCATGGACTCTCGAAGTATGTATACCAAAAAATTTAGAATGGAACACCAGTCAGCGAAAATAGTTTGTGTTCATCTTGACAAGATGGGCTTAAGAGTGGGATTGTACTTTTTGATAAAGCTCATTACTCCACAACAATAGAGCCTAGAAAACATTTTTGCTGGAAAACTTCTTGCTTTCAAAAAAGTTACCTCTTGATACATTTTTATTCAATTTCAATCCCTGTTTCATTAAGAGTATATACTAACTAAATGTATTAATGTTGCACTTAAGTTTCTACTGTATGCATATTTTCTTTTAATTTTTTCATAATTCTTCAGTATATTGCAAAATTGATTGAAGAAGCATAGAGTTCCACCCTTGCCCCTGCTGAAGCAGATTGACACACTGCTTCCTACGCTTCTCTGGTCCACCCAGCATAGTGCATTGATTTTCAGCACCCTTATAGTTCAAAACTACAAACATGAATATTGAAAGCAAGTACCTACAAGCCGTCGTCAATAGCTTATTATTTGCAAAATATTTTTGATCTACCTGCACAATGAATCATACTAAACCACTTACATTATTCGACTCGGAGAGAACTTGGTGAACGTCGCCTAATTGTTTGTCTCGATCTTTACCATAGCTTCTTCTGAGTTTCGAATCTTGATCGAGATACTTGTTGAATTCCTTCTTGAAGAAGGTATCCATAAGTTTCAGTATTCCTGCAGTATACCAGGATAACACACACACAATTACGCATAGTTTGATTGTTACAAGTGCAAAAGACATTTTCACTGCCCACACAAATGCACTCTAAATAGTAGCATTAGATTAACAGTATTTAAAAATCTTCATTAACACTCGAATAAAAGGCTCTCCAATTGTTCATATTAAACATGGTAAAAAGCATTGTTACAACTGAACTGAAAATCACAAAACATGTCATAAACTCGATTGCTTCTGGTGATTGAAGTGAAGCGAACCAATTTCCTTGCATAGGAGCTACTTCGCCTCTCGAGTCACTTTCTTCTCTATTACTAGTTCCAGTTATACGACCTGGAGGAGTACAACTATTAGCATTCAAGTGATAGCATGGGTCATTGAGTTTGCCTCTCCCCTTGCCTACTAATGAGTCTTCTGTGCTGTACTTTTTCTTCCGTTTGCCAATTCTTCTCGGTCCTTCTTCCACTTCCGACATGTTATTAGAGCCAAATCTCGTCATACCAAGAATTCCATAAACAAGGAGCACATTTTCTCACAATTCTTGTTTTGATTCAAGCTGAGAAGCCTTATTACGAATGGAAAGTGTAACTTGGTGCTTGGTGCGTTGCTAAGACTTGAAAGAAGCAAGAAGAATCACAACGACTATATATTTCATCTTCAACAGCTGCTCTAGTTTTCCTTTCCCCCGTTTCTTCTCTCCTTTATCCCACAAAATTCCTACTTAATAAATGAATTAAATCTTCTAAATTGTCCTGATAGCTCACTTCATTTTCACCGCTTCAACACAAAATGAGATTATAAGTATTCATTCAACATCCCAAACGCAGTCTGCTTCCCAACGACCGTCCTCTTGTCCCCACCAGTCCCCAACTCTTACAGTCAGTGGTGGTAGCAGGATTCTATTTCTCCCGACGCTTTCAAAGCTCTGATTCAGCGCTCAGCCAACCGTTCCAACTCAAGTCCACTTTCACCACTAAAGGTTCATTTTTCCCCAACTCTAATTTTCTTCCACTTTATCGTCAATTGTCTCCAGAATCATTTGTCCTGTAGATTCTATTACCAGAAAAACTGCTTTATCTCCAAGTTTACAAATCTTGTAAACGCTGTAGCAGTCTTTGGGGAAAAGCTACACTGCTATATATAGAATTACGATTTCAGAGCACACACACATACACATGGGAAGATACCAAAAGAGAAAACAATTTATCCTTTTGTAGCCGCATTCTTCACCAACAGTTTGTTACACACTGTCCTCAAGAACATTGCTACAGACACACAAAAAAGCCCCCATCGACGCTAATTAAATCAATTCAACCCGTACACAATCGTTTAACCAATGTCCGCCACCAAATTCAATTAAATTATAGCCGTGATGCAAGGTGGACACGTAAATAAAATATATTTCCCTGACCACTATAATTTTTCCAACAAGCCACTTTCACCACGCTACTTATTTTTGTCTAATGTTTCTAAAAATATCGACGAAACACCAAAATTGTGCCGAATTTATCCGCAAAATAAATTTGAGTTTTGTATGCATTTAGTAGTAGAAGATGTATTCGCCAAATGACGTGGCCGAGCGAAACCGAGCCTCTTCCTTCCGTACAAACATAAGCCGGCAGGCATTACACAACTGATTCAATTAAGTGAACGAGTAGGAAATGGACATCAAACGCTGCAGTGTCTCAGGTGACCCGTAACAAGATCTAATCGATCTGCATCACCATCATGGCTCGATCGTCGTCACGCTGTCTTTCTGGGTCTTCCCTGCTTTATTCTGGCTTCAATCAGGTTCCAGGAGCCGTATATATTTATTCTCGCCCGTCATGCACTTCTTACCTAATCCAATTCCCCGTACCTGAATCTCATCAAGCAAAGCTTCCATCCAGTTTCACATTACATTCTGTCAAAGCTGGCTAATGGACTCTCGACGTACATGGAGCGGACGCTGCTGAAAGCAGCTAATTTTCAATAATCAACTTATAGCTTATGCACATCCACTTTTACGAGTTCTTGTTGAGCAAAAGTTGACTTTTTCAATACATATGTACACACAATAGTGGGCCAAAGCAAAGTCATTTTCAGCCTCCTGTATAAACCTCAAGTATTTGTATGGTTATTCAAGAGGCTGCCCAAATTTTGAACAAGGCGTTAGAATACATGCACATCAACTTGACCAACTTGCAAAGTCGTAGAATCCTAAACATTCTTGAGAAAGTGCCGAATTTCTGGATGAGGCGTCCTGATGTTTTCAACGATACCGGGCGCGTGGTTCCTTTATAATTTCAGAAGCCTCAAAACGATTTATGAAATACTGGCGCCATCTCGTGACTGCGGTACCAAGCAAATGTACTCTTTTACTCTCACTTGAGCTTGTAGATGTGGTAGTGGTTCCCCTCGAACTTGAAATGGTCATCGCTACAAGATCGTTTGCAGTCGTAATCATATTTACTTTACTTGGTGCGGTTTGTTGGCACTTGGTTTGTTTCAAGGTTCACATAACACGTGAGATTAGCTAGTTAGCTTGAGGTGAGCATAGAAAAGTAAACTATAGCATCAACAACGTCATTCAGAGCTCATCTTCTAGGCAGACAGGAACACTTGGCTTGAAGGGCTTTAGCGAATAAGCGAATAGCAGTATACACGTTTGAGAGCATAATTGCGGAAGTACAAGCGAACGAAGGGCAGGTGCCAAGGCCTGGCGAGCCTTGAAGGAACGAGTTTATTTACACCCCACGCATCCTATATGTACTTTGTTTTTTACAAGTTTCTTGTCCATTGCCTTTTCAAGTGCACGACTCAAAAGTTGCGTAAGCTTGCACAGCTCATCTATTGTGCCTTTTGGAACCCTCAGAATGAGAAACGCGCAAGGTTCCTGCGGTACCTGCATATAGGAAGGAGAATTCATCATCCACTTTAACGTTTTATCCTTCGAACCCCTTCAGGTTGGGCAGGTACACAAGTATTTCGCAAGTGGGCAAAATTAATGATGACGATGAGGAAGTCTTGGAAAAAAACGTTAAAGCTGCCTTAAGACAGACGACTAGGAGTGGGAACTTTAATGGAAATTGTGTGGTATCCTTGAAAATTGTTATGATGACCAATGGGTTTGAGCACTTGAGTACTAAAGTATCTCTTTTGGAAAAGGAATCTAAATTCATGATGATCCTCATCGTGTCCATCATCTTGCTTTTGAACTGGAAGATGACGGCTATCGTACATTACTCCCTTTTTTATCTCCAATGTGCCTTTAGCTAACAAACAATTTAGATTCGGACCACCAAGAACATGATGGCGTTACGTATTCGTCGTGGCAAGAAAAGTCGTCCCTTGAATGCCTCCGACGACGTAATCTTTGGCCTTTTTCATCAAGACTCAGGAGCATAGCGCTGGAGCCAAAAAAAGAATGGCTGGAGGAGGGCGAGTTTGGATTGGACTCTCGGACACATTCCAGATACCCTATGTCGCACTCCCATTTTTATTCGAATGCTGGCTAATAAAACTTGTTGCGCGTCTACTTGGTCCACTTGCACTTGTTCGATGAGAACAAGTCCAGGCTTCCCACCCATGAAATGGATACGCTCCATAATAACAATAATAATATCTTTTCCTTGGAATCACAGGACCTTGGACTTCTCCTTCAGGTTTCACCACAACAACGGCCCGCCGCCGCCGCGTACACTACTTGTGCAATTACATGGAGAATCAGCCAGCGTCGTCGCCATCCCCTGCATTAACAGCGTCTACTGAACAAGAGCTTTTAAAATCCACTTGCACAACCCAAGCAAGGGGTTTTCCACGGTCCAGTTGTGAATTATTTCATTGAAATCTCATATCAAGGGCGTATATTATATACGTGCCTTCTTTTTATCCTCTTCTCATGCCCTTTCTTTTCCTTACTTCTTTATGCATTCTCCATCGTCGTCATCAAAACATCATCTCACGCAAACTGACCAACGTCCAGTCAGCAAGGCATAAAATCCAGCACA
This sequence comes from Sphaeridia pumilis, assembly GCA_034698345.1. Classification (NCBI taxonomy): domain Eukaryota; kingdom Metazoa; phylum Arthropoda; class Collembola; order Symphypleona; family Sminthurididae; genus Sphaeridia; species Sphaeridia pumilis. The sequence goes on from JAQGBJ010002749.1 coordinate 12,594, forward strand.
AGAACGAGAAGAATACTTTTCAAACGTAATTTAACACAGCTCTCTCGCTGGTATGCCTCCGGACTCTTCTTCTCAACCTCTTCCCTTACGAAACGATCCTTCTTAAAAAGTCACCTTCAAGCATTTCTTATATGCATTCGCCTGCTTCCTACATTATTATTTAAACTCGACAGCATAAAACTCGTTCCTATATTATCCTTCTGCACTTACTTTAGTCTCTTCTCATTCCATCGCCCTTGAATTATTGCCCTCGTCCATTTACACAAGAAACCAGGTTCATGTCATGGAATTTTAAACGTAATCATCTGTGTACTCGCTCCATATGTTTTTACTATAACGCATTCATTTCAATAATCACAAGGCTCGCTCACAAATTATCCTCCAAGTTTCTCCAGAACCTCAACAGCGCCCTGGACCCGCCGCTGGACATTTAAATTTCTTTTTAAGTAATGTCCAGCTAGTCCAGCACAAGCCCTTTCTTTTGTACTCGCCAACCCGGCAGTGTATAACACAGATTGTTCCTCATTCTCCAGCTATTTATGAGCACAAACAATGTAATAATGGGGAAAAATTTATAAAATTACACATAACTTTATATAGCATAATCTTTCGTCCATCCTCCTTGTATTTTCCAGCGCCACGGCAAAACGTTCGAGTTTGCTTGATGATTTGGTAAAATCAGTTGCCTGTCGGCACTTTATCATTCCCTTATACAAAAGTCCCTCTTGTCTGATCCTGAAAGCTGATAAAAAAGGCATAAATTCGCCCACATGCTCACATTCCGTTCCTCCATGTTGTAAACCTCCCTTGAAGCGAGAAGAATCCTTGTGCAGATTCCACGTCCATGGATCAGAGCCATTTAGTCGTCATGTCTACTTGTATAAATATACACACACATCCGACTCGAGCAACTCTAGCAAGTCGCATAAGGTAAACTTGCGATAGACACTTGGCTATTGGATATAGTCGGAGGATTCAGCAACATTACTACACACGCTGCCCGCGCCCAACCCTTCATTAGATTTGAAGCGAAAGAGTTAAATAACGCAGCAACAAGTGCATATAGGCAAAAGTCCCTGGGAATCTCTCGCTCTCCTGGATGAATAAAAAAGACATATGTAATACTGCATCCTCTTTCATTCTTTTTGCCTCTTCCTACCTACCTTTTCCATGCAATCGAGCCATGGCGGCGGCATTATATCTACATTTTTCTCATCATCCATTCTCTGTATATAACTACAGTATATAATCCAGGAGTCCATGAATTCACATGTGATCAAGCCAAGTCCTCGCGGAAAACGTGGCATTTCATACCACTGTACACCTTGCGCGTTTTTTACTGCCTTGGCCATCTTCAAACATCCCTGCATGCTCTCCATGCCTATATCCTAGCAAAGAATCCTTGGCAATTTGCGCGCATACCTGTGATTGTGTACTCTCATCGCGAGCCTTTTAACTCTTGCCAAGCCTTTTTAGAGCAAGCAAGCAACTCGAATACTCTGCTTAACCAACACAAGGATTCTGCTGTTTGTTTATACAAAAACTTTAATTCTCCTTTCCTCCACTACTACTACATACTACGTAATGACTGGATTTGCCTTTGAGCTATTTAGCAATGTGCCTTGATGAATTCCAAGCAACGCACCGCCACAACCACCTGGACATGAACATACCGAACATATCAAGCAGTCAATCTTAATCGATTCTGATCCGATCGACCCACGGCATCTCATCATGTACTTAAATAGAGCCAACGAATTTTTCAAAGGGCCAAAACTAGTCCAAACGTGTAAATATATCTACTTTATGCTTGCAACTAGCAAGGACCAATATGGCTCAAGTAATTTAATTTATTCTGTAGTACCTTGCATAAATGGCAACTTTTATATAATCTCGTCGATGATTCAACCCCAGCAACGTTTCTTTTGCGAATCCCTAGAGGACCTTATTGAGCTGATTACTTACTGAGGTTGTTGTGAATGGGCAGTTGTTTCTTGTTTAGTACGGCAAATCCCTATAGCAGAAGGCAACCAGACACACATGATCTATCTTTGTACATTTCGTGCAACAGAAACCACAGTCGTAGGAAGCTTTTGCTTGCATGGATTCGGCCAACTTCCGCATTGTGTCCTATAGCTGTTGCTCCACTATTGTAGACGAAGCTATAGAAACATCGAGTCTTTTCCTAGAGCCAAAGACGCTCAACAGACACACAAGTGAAACCTACAAGTGTTCATCCCTTTCTGTCCTACAATATCAAGTTTATTTATATCACCACGTGTCCCTACTGCCACGTAACCCGTCTTTTAGCCCTACTCATACGAGTTTGCCATGCAATAATCGCAATAGCCTATGATGGAATTGCCATATGTTGTCAACTTTGGAAGCTTGCACGGATTCTTCTAGCGAAGCCCTTGAAGGCTTAATATTTTTGATGGACAAAAATAAAAGTGGCATGTGCTAAGGCTTTTGTGCACTACAGGCATAATGAGGTTGAAGGATATTCTGTCGTTAAACCACGCATAAATTTTTATGACAAAGCAAAGTGTATTATCGCACGAGCCTTGAAAT